>LZPO01097190.1:22679-44285 GCA_001675575.1 Neotoma lepida | reverse complement strand
GTCAAATGTAGAAGGATGATGTGTTTTGCTAACATGTGATATCTGGACCAGTTAACATGGAGTTCCTCTTCATGACTTACTCAAGTTGATACCAAAGAGAAGGGATTTGGAGGATCAGCATTAGGGAATGTATCCTCACAACTCCCTCTAGTGTTTATAGTTTCTGATGCAGCCAGGGAGAGTTGTATTTTTATTGTTATGGAAGTGGGTTCAAGTAGGATGTCACTGTCATTGTCACTGGAGGGCAGCAGCAGCATTGTGAGATGGAGAGGTGAGTTGGGCTCATTAGAACAGCCCACTGCATTCTGCAGGGGCTGCCAGTGTCAAAAAAACCTATCTCACTTTTTTGTTTTAAGAAAATGCTTTTCCTCTTTGCTAGTGAGATAATCTGTGACATGAAACATCTCTCTAGAAACATCTTCGACGCACAGACACGTTAGGCAGATTTTACAACCCATTGTTATATAAAAACATATATGGAACATTAAGAATGTGATGATTTAAATGATTATTGTCTAGTTTGGATGGCATAAACTTGTGCATATCTAGGGCTTGGGAGGGAGCTCATTTAGTTGGTAGAGGGCTTTGTGACACATGAAGCCCTTGGTCCAATCCTCAGTACTACATAAAACCCAGGACTAACAGCACATGCCTATAATCCCAGCACATAGGACTTGGAATCATGGAAGATAAAATGTTCAAAGCCATCCTTGGCTCTGTAGCAAGTTTGAAGCCATGCTGGGCTCTATGAGACCCTGTCTCAAAAAAATATTAAAAATAGAAAGCAACAACAACTATATACATATACATGTATGTATAGTAAAGACCTTTAAGCAAGCATTCCAAGTGCTCTCTTTGTCTTATATGAAGTTGCCTTTAACTGGAAGTTTTCAAACTGGGATTGTTACTTGGAATTCACTCTTTCATCATCTGTCACTGAAAGAGAGACTGTTTTCTTCTTAATTGCCTGTTTTACACTCACAGCCCCTTCATCTAAGGAATATATTGCCTTAGAATAAAAAAGCACCCCAAAGCGGCTCCACCAGACCTTGCAGTATAAATGTGATGATAAATCCAGTGTGGATTCAAACACTGTCCCTGATTACCAGGCACGGTGGACTGTCTGCAGGGAGCTGTTCATCACTGGGTGCACAGCCCTGATGATTGACAGCATTGGTCCTTGGGGTCCCATTCTAACTGGTTAGCACTCTGGGGTCCCTTTTGCTGAGTTGGGCTATATTGCTTGGAGTCTGTGGACTGCTGTACATGGCTGTTGTAGATGGACTCCAACTTTTAGCTGTGTACTGGCTAAATGATCAAGTCAATATAAGGTACCTGTGACTCCAGGAAAAAAAATAAAGGGGTGAATAGAGTAATAGGAACAGTTTTGAAAGTAGATTTTATACATGTCTTCTAGCATCGTCTGGTATGCTCTTGCTTCTAAAGGCTTCTATAAAATTCCACTGTGTTCTTCAGTTTCACTCTTTTTGAAGGAGCACTAAACTGATTACAGCAGTGCAAAGGAGAGAGACCATTGTGCTTCCAAAGACATCTGTGTGCACTCTCTTTCCAGGCCAGCAATAATGACCTCTTGCCTTGCTTGATTTTCCCGGCTCTTGCGCCGCAGTGTACCTTTGTCCTTCTGTGTGGACCAGCAGGTGTCTCACAGTCAGTTGTGTCATCAGACAAACCTAGCTATTGTCCCTGGACCCAGCCCTAAGTGGTCTGTTTCTAAGGACTCCATACTTTGTGCCCTTTGAGAAGGTGGGAACCAAAATCCTAAAAGCTTGGCAGAGATATTCTAAGAATATGTCTTCCCAGGTAATTCCTGCTGTCTACTCCTGGATTTTAGTTTTGATCCTAACAGCCTATTCTGACTTTTCTGTTGGGGCCTGTGGTGGACCAAGAAAGCTAAACATGTTTCCTGTTTCTAGTCCTGCATTCACCACATGTGGGAACATCCCACGCCCAAATCTTTCCCTTCAGTGTTCTCACACTCCACTGGCACCTTCCATCAACTGTTGAGTGGCGTGTATTTGTTAGACACCATATGTGTGTTTGGGAAGGGCCACACAGCTCAGGTTGGGAGACACCCACTTGAGAGTATCCGGGTGCTTTGCCTTGACTGAGCAAGCCTAGCCAGCATCTTTGGAATGTTCTTTCTCTGAGGCTCAGCACAAAGCAAAGTTGAGTTGTGATGGGGAGCAAGTTAACATCATGATTTTTTAAATCTAGGTTCTGAACTCCATATGATTTTCAATAATCTTGGTGTTTTATTGAAAAAGTAGAAAAAAGAAGGTTGAGTAGAGGCTGCTTTTGTGCTGTTAGAGGCATGAGCTATGGTGAAACTGCCATTCTTCCCCCACAGTTTCCACTATTTGTAATTTCTGAGTTTTGTTGTGCTTATATATATAATTATATGAGATCTTTCTCTCTCTCTCTCTCTCCACACACACACACACACACACACACACACACACACACACAAACACACACACACACACATATTTTTTTCCCTGAGATGGGCTCTGGCTATGTTTCTTTGGTTGGTCTTGAACCTCTGGGCTCAAGTAATAATATTGCCTCAGCTCTCCAAGCATCTGGTACTGCAGGGACATGCCCCAACACCTGGCTTTCATTTTAACCATTTATAAGCACACTTTGTGGGGCACTAAGTGCACAGCCATTCATACTGTCCACTGCTGGAACTTCTTCATCTTTCTAAACTGAAACACTCTGCTTGGGTCGTTTTCTGTCTCTCTGGTTCCCAGTCCGAGGAGTGTCCTTTGGCTCCTTGTCTAGAAGGAAAATTCTGTTGTCACCATGCAGCTATGACCCACAACTGAGCCTCGACTCTGTCCCGTTGCTCAGAGACTCCTAGTGATTCTAATTTTTTTCCATTTCTTTGTCACTAGTGAGAACAACCTCCAGGAAGATCTCTTTGACCAGATCTTGGCTGGGAAGCTGGAGTTTCCAGCCCCCTACTGGGACAACATTACAGATTCTGCCAAGGTACTGTGTAGGGCTCTTCTGGTGTACACTGCAAGGGCCTACATGTGGGGCTGAGCAGCCCCAGCTTGGGCTGAGAGAATTGACTTTTAATGCATGGTCTCTTTGTAAATGTAGCCTATAGTATAGTCTCGGAAGTCACTAATTAGATGGACACCTGGACCACAATGCCCTCCCTCCACTGCTCCTCTAATGTCTGTAAACGTCCACNCCTTATTTCTTAAAGAAGTGTATGCTGGGCGCTCACCAGAATAGAAGAATAAATTAATAAACTAAGTGATAAAAGGGGAAATATTGCAATATCTACTGTGGTGTGAAGATAAAGACCGGAAGTCTTAAGAGAGCCAATTTTATGCTGCAGATTCAAGACAGACTTCTCATACACTGCTGACACAGGCCGTGGATCTGTGCCATGGCTCACAGCTCTGAAAGTGTGGGTGGTTGGCTTCATGGTCCATGAGCTGCTGTGTTGATTCTTGATTTCTGTATTTATGCTGGAATTACCCTCTTTCTCCTCTGTGGTCTCCTTCCCCTCCCCTCTCTCCCCTCTCCCTTTTCCCCCCTTTCTAGGAATTAATCAGTCAAATGCTTCAGGTAAACGTTGAAGCTCGCTGTACTGCGGGGGAAATTCTGAGTCACCCCTGGGTGTCCGTAAGTACCCACATCCCCAGGGAATGAATGGATTTATATTGTATGGCCAGCAGCATGCTCTCTTGCTGTGTGTTTCACACAGACATAGTTGGCCATTCAAATTCTACAGCAGATAAAATGTCTATCCTAATGGTCAAGTAGCATGGGAGAAGATGGCTGATACCAGAGTCCTCAGTCTGTTTAATGAGTAACCTGGATAGTCTGTCCCTTGCTGGATCTCAGTTTACTCATCTGCGAAGTGATGGGGTTGGCTATGACGTCCTTTAAGGACCCCTCCTATGGCTTCTTTCTAGTCGTGGGGTTTGTGTTTCCCAAGAGATGAACATGTTTCAGACTGGGACTCTGTGTCCTCATGGCATCAGTCCTCCTGTGGACTGGAAAGAGAGACAGTATCTTCCAGAGGTGGCAGAGAAGATGTGGTGCTGTCCACATGTTCCCTCTGGGTAAACATGGTGAACTCAAGGGCAACTCCTGAAGACTGGGTTAATTAGCCACAAGGCCATGTCACTGTCTACCTCCTCCACCCTGCAAACTGCTTCCCTGCTGAGTGACTCAGTGGAGGAGATGCCACATCTCTGTGAGGATTAGGGACTGTCACCTGAATGACTTTTGTATTGGGGACTGAGCTTGAGCATGGGGCATGTTCTCCGCCACTTTGTTTTTTTTAACTTAAGAAATGGGTCAAACATTAGGCTCAAGCCACATTCCCTCCTCAGCCTGCCATAAAACCAGAGCTACAGCAAGGCATCACCACACAAGACATAATTTCATGATTAAAACGATAAACTGTTCATTTTTGTATTTCCATGGGATGACTTGTGTTACAGTTGCCTTGGGAGAGGGCCTCAGACCCAAACAGTGCCATCCTTCCTTTGCGTGGAGACCTGTGCTTTCCCCTGGNTCAGAGGCGGGAATAGATGACATAATGCCTTTCTGAAGGCATGAGGCATGGCACTGCGGAGTGACAGTGCAGAATGTCGTGTGTCTCTGCCACGCTGAGGATGGAGGCCCAGGGTCTAATGCATGCTAGTCCGGTGCTCTTCCACAGCGCTGTACAGAGGCAACAATTCCTTTTGAAAGAACTGAGCTTCTGTTCTTATGGCTAAGAGGAGCCTGTTCAGGAAGGGGGGCATCCTGAGGTTGATGGTGGGGGAAGGGGCGGTAACTGTCTAGAACAGATGAAGTGTTAAGGATCCAGAGTCAACTGTATTTGTTTTGTTTTGTTTTGTTTTCATTTTTTTCTTTTCTTTTCTTTTCTTTTCTTCTTTTCTCTTCTCTTCTCTTTTCTTTTCTTTTCTTTTCTTTTCTTTTTTTCTGTAGGATGACGCATCCCAGGAGAATAATATGCAGGCTGAGGTTACAGGTAAACTAAAACAGCACTTTAATAATGCGCTCCCCAAACAGAACAGCACCACCACCGGGGTCTCTGTTATCATGGTAAGTGGGATGCAGAGCTCTGCCACAGAGAGCTGGGGGCATCTGGCCTGGCTGCTGAGCTGGAGTTGTCTTCTGAACTAGATAGCCAGGGTTCCACTCATGGAAGCTGGTGTCTTCCATGCTCCTCTTTTCCTAGGAGGATTGACTGGCATGTGAAGGGTGCTTTCAGCCCTGTCCCTGGACTCTGCATGGCAGGCTAGAGGCTGGTAGGTGACATGGAAGCCATAGTGATAGGTAGGTGCAAGGGAGCTTGCCTTCCTGGGCAGCTGCCTCCGCGCTCATACCTGCTGTTACCTCTAGGGAGAGATTGGCAGCCAGCCCCCTCAGGATGGGCCCTGTAAGGCAGTAAGGCCCTGCCTCCTCCAGACTCATGATTCCTGGACGTGTGATTTCTCTGGGACTTGGGATAAGAAACAGCCAAGTTAACAAATTTCACTTTTTAAAGACAATGTTTAATTTAAAAAAATGGTGTATTTTTAAAGCCATAGAAGAATACTTTTTCTTTTTTAAAAAAAATTAGTTTTTCATGGTTAAAATTTTATATAAAAAAGTAACAATAATCCTATTTTTTCACTTCTTCCAAACTACTTAAGGCCACATATCTAAATATTTAAACACATAAAATGAAAAGTAACATTAAGGAAAACCGAAAGAAAATAATAGGACAGAAAAATAAAACACAAGCAAGGTCATTAATTTCCAGCTCCGGCTGCCCAGGCTTGAGCTCTTGTGAAGTGTGGCTGGTAGTCACTCTGAGCATCTCTCATCTGCTGCTCAGCCAGGGCATCTCCAGCAGCAGCTGCTCTGTCCTGCCCACTCACAGCAGACAGCAGGGCCAGGGGAAGGGCACCGGGAATCACCCTCTCCAAGGGGCAGGTGCCTGCAATTGGCTCTCTCAGCAGCTCTGTCCCCTTCTAGAGCAGCCCCTGACGCCTGGGAAGGTTCTCTGTATTACCACACTACAGGGACTGTTTGAGTCCAGGAATGTCAGGTAAATGTGGGAGTTCAGGAAACCACAGACTGCACATTCCCCTTGTGGACATGAACACTCTACTGTTGGCAAAGCCCCTGCTACCTTCCTGGTACCTGATGGTCTATGATGCTGGTCTATGATGCTATGCCTTTCCTCCAGGGAGGCTAAGTTCATTTGGTAGGCTCCCTCCCATTGTCCTTGCAATGTCCTATGCCCCGTGCTGGGAATTGTGTGCTCCCTTTCTTCCCCAGGCACAGCTTGAGTCTACAAACAATTTGTGCCATCTTGTAGGACTTTGGGATGCTCCATGTTGAATACAGGAAGAGTGGAGTTGTGGTTTTTCTTTCNACTGTAGCTGTGTTTCCCTGAAAACCTGAGAAAGTCTGAGATGTCACAGAATTCCAGCTTCTTAGTTGAAAAGAACCATCCCTGTTGAGCTGACAGCAGGAGGACCCTTCCCAGGGATATTTTGAGACCTATCCCATGAGCAAAAGAGTGTGCATCTGTGCCATGCATGGTGTTGTAGGCAGCTTCTGTGGAACTGGAAACCATTAAGAGTCAGCATTTGTGGTAGGGGTGCAGCGTGTGTGCTTAGCATGTGTGTAGGCCTAACAACCTCCCAAAATAGACATAGTCAGCATCTAGTAAAGTCTTGAAGAGAATTTGTTGGAATCAGATTTCATATCATANGTTAATTAGCTTCCTAATCTTCNGAGACGTGTAAGCCTTGCAGCCCTGTAGGAGAATTTATCCAGTAGGTCACTGGAATAATCCATGGCCATAGGCCTGGGCCCTGTCTCCTGACCACTGAAGCTCAGCTGAGGTTCTAGAGTGAGTGACAGTCNTCCCTAGGGCCTAGTGTAAGCTGTGTTCTGGATACCAATGCAGATACCTCTCCTCACTTACAAACCGCAGTTTCCCCCTTGCTAAGAGTTAGTCAGGTGTCAAACCCTCATGTTTTAACAGGCTGTTCCTGTGAAAGAACAACCCTTAAGAAGGTGACCGTATAAAAATTGCGTGTTGACGTATGTGCAGGAGCCATTTGGCACATGTTGGTGACATCCAGCTAAGCCTGCAGATTGTGAGCACTAAGGAACTGCCGATGGCATCATTACATTTGGAATCTCCTGGGGATACTCCTGGGACTTTTTTCCTGGCAGTCTCTGTTCTCGGGTTCAAAAGCCAGCCTGCTGAATTTGACTTATTCCCCAAAAGTAGTTGAAGGCTTCTTGCTTGTCCGTCCCCCAATCAGGGCTGGGCCTAGGTATGGTTGCAGGGTAGGGAGTGTGTGACACTTCGGGGCCCTCCATCATATTAATGACTGTTCATTGAGGTATGCCATTCCTGAGGACAGTTTTAAATTATTTTTGTATTTAAAATAACCACAGAATGCTTGTCTCCGGCATTAATTTGTCATTATTGAATATGTGGCCTCAGAAGCAGAAGAGCAGGCTGTGTTTTATGGCTGAATTGTTAATGACCTCTNTGCATACCTTAAAGATGGGGGCCTTGTCTTGTGTCACCCCAGCATTGTCCCCAAAGTAGGTACCCGAGGCTCCATGAAAACTATGGTAGGGTAGGGACCGATTGATAAAGATGAGGGAGAGCGATGCTGATGCTGTTGTCTGCATTTCATTTGACAGTTTGATTTGACAGTTTGAGACACCTCAGAGAGTCCCGCTCTTTCCCCAGTTGAGACTATGGGAAATCCCGAAGCAGATCCTGGTATTCAACATGCTGTGCTCATGGGAGCCGCACCTAATTCTCAGCCCTCTTCCAGCTGCACGCTTGTCTCAGACTTCTGTTCCTCGGCTTCCTGCTGGTATAGGTCCTCTGAACCACTGACCTCCTTCTGGCCAGCCCAGCCCAGCACGCCTTTGGGGAGCTTGGTGTTAGACTTCTCAGCTTGTCAGCCTGCTTTCCTGCTCAGAGCGGGCTTCCAGCTGTCCTGTGCCCCGCTCCNGTTTCCATAAGTGACAGTTCTGTACCNTGCTCCCATTTACATAGGTGACAGTTCTGTGCCTGTTCCCGTTTACATAGGTCAAGGGCATCTTTCTGGAAGTGACAGCAGGAGATGAGTGTCGTTGTGAGGTTTTTGTGCTCTGTCAAGAGCTGTGTTTATCAGTAAGACAGTGTGTGTCAGCCAGCCTCTAGGAAAAGACATGATCATCTTGGAGAGAGTTTCAGAGAGGCCGATGGCTGTGTCACACTTTGGCTCTCCCCGACAGTCCTCAGCATGCAGATGAAGGATAGTGTATTTGGGAGTGGCTTCTTTGTCCCAGTGAGGCACAAAGCCTCAGAGACCAGAAGGGGCCATCTTGTGGCAGAGAGGGGAATGACAAGACACCTTCTTCCGTGGTCTTGCCGAAGAAGAATGACAGCTAGAGAGTACATTTTTTCCACCCCAGGGGGGCGCTCTGCTGACTTTTAGGGGGTGATGGTGGTGATTTGGGGTTATTTCCTATTTAAGACAGACAAGACTGTTTGAACCATGTTGCTTCTGTTGAAAGTAAGTCTAGTTTCTGTCCCTGCTTCTCTCTCTTCTTGCCTCTCCCGCTGCTGCCTTGCTTTCCCTGACTAGGTCCAAGACCATGGTATGTACTAACTGCACCGCGAGCTTTCCTCTGCCATGCACGCTCATGTTCTTTTGGCCAGAAGAGAAGAGGGGAAATAGCTAGGGGGTTGTGGCTTTCTTCTACCCTGAAGAAAGTCTGTGATAGAAGTAAGCGTTGCCTGTCTGTCTTGTGGGTGTCAGTGGGGCGGAGTGGCCNGCCTGGTCCCAGCAGCTGAGGAGCTAAGTTTCAGGCCAAGCNTTACCCACTTACCCCAGTTAGCTGAAACTGTCCTCAGAAGGCAGTGGGTGCTCAGCTTGAGGTTGACAGGAGCTGTGGGGAACACAGCCCCGAGGTCCACCTGTGAGTCTGTCTTGAGAAGCCTTGCTACCTATTCTTTTCTCCATCCCCCTTTTTTTNAAATCTGTGTTATTGTGAAGATGGTACCCAAGAGCCGTAGTCTCTTCACCTTTAGGAAACGCAGTGAAGTGGCAGTTGCTGGCTCCCAGAACACACAGGCTCCAGTGAGGCAAAGGAGACTCCATGCCTGGGTACACCAGGATGGTTCAGAAGGAAGTGCTTCCTCTGAGGGCCTCTGTGCCCTTGAGGGGGTGAGTAGATGAATAAAACAGGGATCCAGCAGGTGCAGGCTCCCTCACAGGGAGAGGGGCAGGCAAAGATACCATGGAGGATCCATGTGGCTGCTACCACCCCAGTGGGTTCCTGGGCATATTACAGATGCCCTATGGTTGTAAGGGCATTGTTTATTTCTGACGTGTGAGGACCATCTATCTGTGACCAGAACTTTCTTTAGATAAGTGTACTAGTGTACTAGAGCAGCTGGCAGAGACTGGCTATCGTCCTAGCACTCCTGGGTATGGGTGTGGGCCAGACACTCAGAATTCAGGTGCCTCTCACAGCAGAGAGTTGACCCCTCAGGCCACCTTGTGCAGGCCAGCCAAGTGTCTCACCACTGCTACCCAGCCAATAGCACAGGCTGTGATAAGGGCAGAGGCAAAGGGCAGCTGCTGGGGTGGGGTGGGGGTTGGGTGAGAGTGGGGCTCAGTTCCCTTTAGACTTGAGCTAGAGGCCTGGNGTATTTCTCCTCTTCTGGTTCTGTGTCCTGTGCATGCTGTGTCCTGCTTTCTGGTCCTGGTAGTGATGGAGTCAGGCCTGGGTAATGTGTTATCTCTGCTGCTCTCTCTCTCCCCAGAACACGGCTCTAGATAAGGAGGGGCAGATCTTCTGCAGCAAGCACTGTCAGGACAGCAGCAAACAAGCCAGGGGGCAGACCTCGCCAGTCCCTCCCTCAGCCCAGGAGGCCCCTCCCCCACCGGAGTCTCCCAAGCCCCCTTGTCCTCCAGCCACCTCTGGCTGTGATCCCGCAGGGACCTGGCGCCGCCATCGAGACTGAGACAGAACTCTGTGTAGACAGGCCCGAAGCTGCTCGCCGCTGTGCCAGGAAGGCCGCTCTTCCACCGGGCCTTCTCATCTCCTTGCTGAAAGAGCCTTTCTTTCCTGACTGCTGTTTTGACAGTTTGTTGGCATGTTCTGTCACTGCCTGGGAACAGGACTGGGGGGTATCCTGGAGCCAGTGTTCAGGATGGCCTCTTGTACTTTGGGCTCTGCCCTCTCTAGTTCCTGGCCATGTCAAGCCATGTCAGTTGTGGAGACCTGTTTGGAGTGACTCATTTTAAATCAGCCATGTTTCTAGTTCAGTAGACACTTGGCCGCTTTACCCAGAGAATGTGCAACTTTTATCTGGAATTACATCCTTTTTATAGAAAGGCATCGGACGAACTAGGATTCTCCTATTGAAGGACACTCCAAGTGCTCCCTTCTCACAGGGGACACAGCTATGGTTGTTCCTTTGTAATGTCCTGTGAGAAGCAACATGGCTTCTTCTTCTTTGTAGGAAGCCTGAGGCTCCTGGCTTCTGAATAGAAGAAACGAGTACCCTCTGATTCCTGACTTAGGGAATGCATCCTGATGCCCCAGGAAGCAGCTCCCCTCAGGCTGGGGTGCAGGGCTCACATGCCTAGCAGACATGCCCTCAGTTTCCCCTAACTTTCCCTACATGTGTATTAAGAAATGCTTATGAAGTTGGCCTAGGGCTTTACAATGGAATGTGCAGCAGCTCTTGGCAGAGCAGGATGAGCTTGACTGAGTCACCAGGGTCTCCTCTCCCCTCTTCTCTCTGTCAAGAGCTGTNCGAAAGCCATGGCAGGTCTGCTGGGACCCAGCAGGGACTGGGGCGCATGGTGCTCCTTGAATGTCCTGTGACCAACCTTCTGGAAGGCTGCTGGCAGTTTTTCCTTTTTTTCCACCACCCTACTCTTTTTAATAATTGTATATAACTGTGTGTTTGTTTTACCTGCTTGTCTTCTAAATGGGTGGGCCCTACAGTTCACTCTCATTGTTAGATTTTGCCTTCTCCAAGTATCCCCAACCTGCAATAAATTCTTCCCTCTTCGGAAAAGCCATGGGGTGGGCAGAGGTTTCTGTGTGGTTGTTTTGGAAAGTGCATGTGATCAGAAAGCGCACCTCTCCTTGGTCCAGACCCTCGGGGGCCAGTGTCTGGGGCCACTATTGCAAGAGCACACAGATCTTTGCCTTGGCTGAAGTGTATGTGATCACAGGTGCTGAGACTCGTGACCAGAGCACCNAAATAAGCAAGTTGTTCAGAGAGGGAGCTAGGGACAGTAATAGGAAAGTTGGGCTCAGAGAAACTGGGCTGGAACAGCTCTTCCCATGCCTTTCCTGGCTGGGGCTTGCTTCTCTCTGACTTGTAAGTTACAAGTTTCCCTGTGAGGCTCTGCTTTCACTTGTGACACTGCTCATCTGTGGCTCCGGTTACCCAGAGCTGTCTCTGTCACCTCCTTGGAGCTTTACAACTGTCCGGCTGGAAACCCCTGGCCAGGCTCTAGATCTCTCAGTTCTGAGGGAAAGAGACAGCGGATGGCCCGCTGATCCTGGGTTCCAGCTAGAGCCCAGAGCTGTAGCAGACACAGGAGGAAGAAGTGTTCAAGAACACTGTGAGGTGCAAGGTTAGAACATTTTNCATGTGTCTCTTCAGTAACTGGTTAAAAATCGAGCTCTTAGGAAAAGATTTATTCTTAATTATGTGTATGCCTGTCTGTGTGCATGCAAATGCATTGTCCATGGAGTCCAGAAGGGGGCAGCAAACCTGGAGCTGGAGTTCCAGGCAGTTGTGAGCTGCCAGACATGGGTGCTGGGAATCATACTCTGGTCCTNTGGAAGAACAGTAAGGTCTTTTAACCTCTGAGCCATCTCTCCAGCACCAAGAACAAGATTTTTCATCACCTTGTGGCTGTTTCATTTTCAGAGAGGGGAAGAGTTTATGCAGAAGGAGAAAAGGGGCAGGTGGTGGGACAGGGTGTGTGGTGCTGATCACACCACAGCCTCCTCCCTCTCAGCAGTGGTGCTCCCTCCTAATGCGAGCTAAAGACTGAGTGCATGGCCAGGGCAGTGCCCACCCATGTCAGAGAAGAAGGGCTCTTGTTCAGCGAATATACCCTTCTGTTTGTCCATGTGGGAGGCAGACAGAGGTGGTGAAGCCCGCACAGCCACACTGCCTCACAGTCCTTTCCTGGTGGGCAGGATCCCTCTGAAACCAAGAGAACACAAAGTGAAGGCATGGCCAAGACCAAGGAGCTAGCAGGAGGGGATGGCTGGGGCTGTGCCCCACTGCTGAGCTGGTGTCCATCCAAGCAGCAAGGCTGGGGAAGGGTTGGGGAAGGACACACAGCTCTGCTGTCCATCTGCTGCGTAAACACTTAGAGCTGAAATTCTGTTCTCATGATCCAAATTAAACACAGGTACTTTATTTCTGGCTGCTCACTTCCTGTTGAGAGACTAGTATGTGCCTGTTCAGACTCATTCTCCTCCTGAGGAGGGGCAGTGTTGGGGGAGGTTAAACTTGGATGGTGGCAGAGAAATACAAGTGGACACCATGGGAAGTGGGTACCTGATGCCCTCCACAGCTGAGGGGGGGTCTCCCACCCCTCTCTGTCTCTGCCTCCCTTTGCAAAAGGTGGTGGGCATGTGTTCATTAAATGCATTTGATAAAACTTGCAGAATCTCATCGTGGCTAAGATGGTAATATGTGACTTAGGAGACGGGACAGTTTGGGATGGAATAACCTTATTGAAAGAAAAAGTGCTGATTAATGTCTTGTAGAAAATGCTAGAGCAGTATACCATTCCATGGAAATATATAGTATTTACCACCTGTGTTAACATTTTCATACTACCACATTAAAAATGTAAAAGGAACAGGTAAAGTACATCTTGTGGCATATTTTATTTAACCAAAGTATTATTTCAACACGTAGTCATCATCAACAAAAGTTGGGGCTATTTTACCTTCTTGTGTGGTGAGTCTGACATCTGGAGTGTGTTTACATTCACGGTACATCCCAATCTGGACTCNGAACATTTTAAGTGTTTAAAAGCCACGTGGGCCTAGCAGTTGCCACACTACAGTTCGGCACCATAGATAAGCCATGGCTCTCAATATTAGTTCTAGGTGAATCTGTTTTTGTTTTCAGATGATGTGTGTGACAGGTTGAGAGAAGGCCCCTCTGTCATTTTAAATGAAACAGGTTCATGGGAAGTGATGGCCCAAGGTTTAAACTCTGTGGTGTGAAACTATAATATATACTCCTAACCCTGTGACTGTACTTCAAGTGGAAGTGCTGGGCATGGCAACAGCTGTCAGCGATTTGTCAGGAACCAGTTGCTGCTTACAAAGTAGTCTTCACCAACCACCTCAGGAATGTGTGCAGGGCCCGGGCACACTGGCTGGGTAGCCCTGTCAGAACAGCTCTGTTGTGGGACCTTGGAGTATGTCTGCAGATGAGAGCCATATGAGGGTTTTGAACAGAGCTATGAGGGCTTTGGCACCGAAGCGTTGCTAGGAAAATCAAGCAAAAACCTAATGTACTAGAACTCCAAGCACACTGCTTGATGTCCTGGTGGTACAAGAACTGTTCTTGGTAGGCTGCAGGCATCTTTCTTTCCCTGNATGTGAGCCTGAGGTTGATGTGTAGGAACTACAGTGAATCAGATTCCAGTGTGGAGTCAAGTGAGATTCTAACAGTGGGTCAGTGGCAAGGTCAGCTGCTTCCTGAAGGATTCAGACTCCTGGAAATGTCCAGATGGTGGGTAACAGACACACAAGTATACAGTGCACTAAGTTTTCAACCGTATTTGAGCGTTGCATATCCAAGGGGAAGAGAAACAAGTGTATGGAGGCGCTCACCTCTGCCATGCTCTTAAACATGAGCCCTTTCATGGCTGTAGCTGGGCCTTTGCTGCCCCACAGGCCGCCTGTGGGGCAGGGATCAGGATGTCTTCATCTCCATGGACTGATTTGGCAAGCTTGATTGGCAACCTGTCAGTGTGGAGGCTGAAACTGGATCTGAGCTTCATTTTTCAAGTGATCCGAGTCTGTAGAGCAGCTGCTACTGTTTCCTGCAGTTATTCGCAAACACTGGTCCTGTCCAACTCCCCCCAAAAGCTTAGTTTTGGCAGGGAAAAAGATCCCAAACTTAAGATGAAAGTGATTCACTTCCTGTTTCAGGTATGTGATCATGGAGACTCCNAGTGGCTTCCTGGGTGTCATCTTCCCTGACCTGAGAAGCTAGACTGTCTCAGAGGATGTGGCCTGCCTGAAAGCCAAAACACCCTATGTCATTCAAGAGAGGAGCTTGATGTGCTGTGTTTTGGGAAATTTCTGTTTGTGGTAGCCAGGAGCAGGAGTGAGTATCACTGTGTACTCGGTGGTGAGGTGGCACACCTATAGTCCCAGCTTAAGCCCAGGAGCTCGACAGTAGCCTGGGCAACGTAGCAAGACTCGTCTCAGATGTAAGCTTAGCTTTGGGGTTTGTTTTATTTATTTATTTGTTTATTTATTTATTTATTTTTGAGAGAAGGTTTCTCTGTGTAGCCCTGGCTGTCCTGGAACTTGCCCTGTAGACCAGGCTGACCTCGAACTCAGAGATCCGCCTGCCTCTGCCTCCTGAGTACTGAGATTAAAGGCATGTGCCATTATGCATGGCTAGCTTTGAGTTTTTAGATAATGATCTTATGATTACAAGGAACCAAGAAAACTGCCATGAACTCAATTTTTAAAATGGTTTTTCCACCCCTGAAACAAGGTTTCACTCTGCACAGCTCAGGCTGGCCTCAAACAATATTCTCCAGCCTTGGCTTCGCCAGTCCTGGGATGAAAGAAATGTATCATCATGCTTGGCTTCAAATCCATTAAAAAAATACTTCTGAAGATGTTTCTTCCTCTCTAGTCTGTCAAATAGAACTTTACAACATTGTTTTGCTTTGCTGTTTTATCTGTCGTTTAAATGATCTTTTTCACAGTGGGATGATTTGAAACTTCTTAGCTCTTGTGCTTCTTGCAACAATAATTTGTGAAGCCAACAGGATTGGACTTTCTGCAGCAAGTATCTCCCCTGCTAGCTGTCCTAGTTAAAGTAGGGAATGTTTCCTCTCACTGAGGTAGGGCAGAAGTGACCAGTTAGAAGCACTGGTGTATTTGGCTATTTGTAGAAGTATGCAGATTCTGGTTCGAACCTTTCTTTGACTGAACATTCTCTGGCCTAATGGGATTCAAGTCACATGATGAGGCTTTGGCGAGGGTGCTGCTTCACAGCTTAACTCACTAGAGCTGGTGAGCCTCACACAGCTCTGCAGTGGGTCCTGTCTGCTGGAAGGAAAGGTGCTTTTGCTGCTGATCCAACTGGAATCCTGGCATCATTGTCTGCTGTGTTCCTCACAGGGTGGAGAGCAGGGCAGGGCTGATGCATAGTAATTACCAAACTGCCTGGGATCAATGTGGCCAGGAGCTCTTGAAATCATATCTAGTAAGAGTGCATGGGAGGTCATGGTGCAAGTCTCAGCCCACCAGGCTGTCTGCCGGTTTAAACTGTTGCCTGNTGGTTTTTATTTAAGATTTATGTTTAGTTACGTGTGTCTGTGGGTGGGAGTGCAGGTGCTCTCTGAGAAGAGGATCCACTGGATCTGGAATTACAGGCAGCTGTGAGCTGTCTGACATGGGTGATGGGAAGCAAACTCAGGTTCTGTGAAAGGGCAGTCTCAGTCTTGACTGCTGAGCCACCTCACCAGCCCCCCACCTACTGTTTTTAACATTGCTGCATTGGCTGGAAAGAGTGGGTGGAGCCTGCATGCATGCATGAAATCATTGGCTATTCCTTGTGAACCTGACTTGCATGGCTGCTGCCACCTTGCCATTCTTGACAGCATAGGAGAAAGACAGTAGTGCCAGGTTCACATCGTCAGTCCCATAGGCCTTGACTCTGAGTTACCTCTTTCCTGAAGCCTCTCCTGGTTCCCATGGAAGCAGGGTAGTCTCTTGGATCATCTTCTGTTAGTGGACTTTTCTGTCNCACCAGTCAGTTCCAAATAACCACTCAGAGACGTAATATTAATTATAAATGCTTGGCCAATAGCTCAGGCTTGTTACTAGCTAATTCTTACATTTTAAATTAACCCATATTTCTTCTACCCTCTGCCACGTGGTGGTACTTTCTTTCAACATGGTGTGCTTATCTTGATTCTCACTGCAACTGCTCGGGACTCCCTTCTTCTTCCCAGTGTCCTCTGTGTCTTGCTATCCCACCTATACTTCTGCCTAGCTACCAGCCAGTCAGCTCTTTTATTAAACCAATCAGAAGGTGCCTTGGAAAGACACATCCTCACAGTGTACAAAAAGATTATTCCATAACAATCTTTCTGTATTATTTGCTAAGTAGAAACAGAAGTAGGGTTTTCATTGGTAGGCAAAGTAGATCCTCTTTTGAATCAATTCATAAAACCATTTACTTCTAGGTATTTGGTATGCTTTGGGTTTTGGATGGTCATAGAAGAATGAGCTGTCTACAAGTTTACATTAATACCTGCCAGATAGTCTTGTTCTCTACTTCTCAGTTGTTTTGCTTTCCCCAGGGACCTATTATTTCCTAAATGACAAAACCATAAAGACTTAAGGGTCCTATTCAGTGAGAACTAGTAAGCAAAGAAGGAAAACCCTCAATTTCTAGAGGAAATGTGTCTTAAAGCCAGGCTTGCCGGGCGGTGGTGGTGCACACCTTTAATCCCAGCACTCGGGAGGCAAAGGCAGGCGGATCTCTGTGAATTCGAGGCCAGCCTGGACTACTGAGTGAGTTCCAGGAAAGGCGCAAAGCTACACAGAGAAACCCTGTCTTGAAAAACAAAACAAAACAAAACAAAACAAAACAAAAAAGCCAGGCTTAAATACACCACAGAGAACACGTGAGCCTGCCAGCCAAAAGTGTGGCTGCGGCGGCTCCTGTCGGAGCTTGTCACCTTCATCCCTGGCCTCCTTGACTGCTGTTCTGATTGGTTTTCAATTATTTGAAGTGACAGTGGGGTCTNTGTTTGTTTTAAGGGAAATAGTTAAAATTGGGTATAATAAGTAATACTGAATCAAATGGAAGAAATACTGTGTTAAACAGGTCCTGCCGCGAGGAAGTCCTTGGTTCATGCTAGGCTTATAAGAGTGTGTATGACTCTTCTTTTATGAAGTATCACTCCAGCTCAGGTAATCTCCCACTGTTTTGAGCTGTAAGGACAAAGGCAATGGTGGCACTGTCTTTATGGCTCCAGGAGGCCTTGTCCTGCTGGGACACAGCGCTTGTCTTCCACCTTGTTCCCCTTTAGTTCTAAGGTGAACTACTCCTGTTAACCTCTAGCTGGTAACTCAGCATTTCCCTCTCCCATGTTTTGCTACTTATTATTTTTCTTAATGGTTTGTGAATGGTNGTAAGTCCTGGTGGCCCCTGTTTGGTTCCAGAAGTCCCAGTAAGACACAGAGAGATTTGGCATGAGAAAGCATTCTTGTGTTTTGTCTAAGGAGTCTCTTCCATTGGTTACCACTCAAAAACGGAGCAGAACCAGTGTGACATTTTCTTTGTCAATAATTACCTCATCCATGTTTGAAGATGTGTGGGTGAAAAAGACATTTCCAACAACTTTGTACAAGTTTCATTTTATTATGTTTTTCTGTCCAACTGAATTTGTCATTCTAGATCCTTGCTTTAGAGAGGATCTAAATGTGTAGAGGGAAAAGAGTCAGACAAGCTGTACAGGAAGCA
The DNA here is from genome assembly GCA_001675575.1 of Neotoma lepida. Taxonomy (NCBI): domain Eukaryota; kingdom Metazoa; phylum Chordata; class Mammalia; order Rodentia; family Cricetidae; genus Neotoma; species Neotoma lepida. The sequence continues at coordinate 26,491 of LZPO01097190.1, read as the reverse complement.
AAGACAGAATGCCAGCTTCAACTCAAAAGTTCACAACATACAAAGAATTTATTTATGTAATACAGACCTTTTCTCAAATATTTTCACAGAATTCCATACAGTAGTCTACTAGAAAAAAGTAGAATCATATGACACCAAAATAACATTGTTTCTTAGTACAAATTGCTAATCAAAAGGAAGGTAGAGATAGTTTCATAACAAATAGAGGGTAGGATGGGTAGGTGTGATGCTTAGCACACAGTACCTGGTAGCCCCTGATCTCATGCCAGGATGGTGGGGGTCGAGGTTGTGGGGGAGTGGCCCCACCTGGCTGCCTCACTGCAGGGCACTGTGACCTTGGGCAGGCTTTGGTACTTATATTTACTCATAAAAGAAAACAGGGTATGAGCCCAAGAGTGTTTCCGTCATCTCCCTTGTGCCATGAGGATGCCAGACCAGGAAAAAGCAGTGACTATTTTATGATTGCTATAACTTAGATCTTTGCTGTTTACCACACAGTAAAATAAAATTGCCTTCCCCAAACCATAATTTTCTAGGTCTAACACATGCTTGAAGAAGAATATAGAAATAATCCACTGAGATGTTTTAAATTACATTTGTCATAATTTAAACATTACTATTAAAATCCTAGAAATTTCAGCACTGAAGAAGCACAATTGTCTAGAAAAATACAGGACCCAGTACAGAATAAAATTCCCCTGTCCCAGTATTAGAACCCGTTTCCCTATTGCTAAAATCATATTTCTCAAGATTATAGATAAATGGGAAATGGTTTTTCACAACATAGCTAGAATTAGTGGGATTATTGGCTCCACTGTCTGTATCCATAATTGGTGAAAATAGACTTTTCATTATGACTAAAAATATAGATTTTTTAAACTACAGAAACCAGCAGTCAGTTTTCTGCTTTGCTGTTTCCCACCCCCTAAATGTCAAGCAAAGTCTACAAAAATAGCAATTAACTTTTAAAAATATTTTGCTTGTTCAAGCAAATTTAAGTTACATTCAGATGTGATAGCTATTTCTATAGAATGATGATCAGAGTCTTTCCTTGATCAACCTGGAACAGGACCAAAGTGCATTTGTCACCATCAGTATCGGGTTTGGTACTCATGATGCCAGCGGTTGAAGTCATTGTAAAACAGAACAATGCTCCCTGAAGCCATGCCAGAAATGATGCACCTGGGAGAAGAAGGGTGGAGAATGGGGTTACAGGGCTGTATTTCCTGCTGNCTGTGACACTTTTCTTGGTGACTGAAATATAGACCAAGTAAGCTCAGTGTATGGGGCATTGGTTTTTGACACCACAGAGACCATCTGTCGTCTATGAAAGGGACAGATACTGCAGACCACTGAACTGTGAACAAAATCATTTCCACAGAGGGAGCCTGCTGGAAACCATGCTTCCAGGCATCAGAATCAGAAGAAAAACCCACAGAGCAGTTGCCACTGGAGGGAGCACACACAGTCAAGGGCCAGAGCTAGCACTTCTGATAATGCAGAACTGAAGAGTAAGAGAGCAAAATGCTGCCCCCTTTTTTTTGGGGGGGGGGCTCTAACCTCTGGGTAGGGACCTGGTCCTTGTAACCCAGTGACCTGATGTGGTGATCACTAGAGACAGGATCAGCTTGCTCCCCTGTCCTGAGAAGGTGGTGCAGGGACAGATGGAGAGCAGCCAGAGGTGGCTTTGCTCCTTGAGCCCTTTCCCTGCAGTTTGGNNAGGGCCAGCTCTTAGGGAGTTACATTCAGTACCTTCTGTACTTCCTACTGAAACTGGAAACTAAAATCTATCACTACAAAGGGGAAATGAGGGGCAAATGCTCTCAGCAAACCGAACCAACCAGCAAATGGTAAGTTCTCCTACAGCCAGTCAGTACATGTAAAGAGATTAAACCTGGCCAAATGGATGAAAAGAAAGAGCCCAGTATGTGTGGTGTGCAGGTATTCCTTTTGGAAGAGCAAATGAACAAACAGGCAGGCAGCAGCAGTAAGAGGCCTTAAGTGGCCCTGATGTCAGGAGGCCTTAAATCCAAAGCGCCGTGGCAAGAGACAGCACCACTAAAGGTTACTACAACAGAGTGAGCATCTAAGCCCCAGGAAAGATGTGCAGCAAATATTCACAGGAGGAAGGTAGAAAGAGATGGTTCTCCAGTCAGTTGCAGGCTTTAATACCCTACTTTGAAAAACATACAGAACAAGCAGACAGATGGATAAGAACCTCAAAAATACCGAAAGCCACACAGACCAAACACCAAGACAACAAGAGCAAAATGCACTTTTGTTTTGCAGTGCACATAGAACAATCTCTGGGAAGAAGCATGTATCAAGTGTTAAAGATGTAAACTGAAATCATGCAAAGTGTCTTTTCTGATCATAACAGAATGAACTAGAAGTCAGTAAAAATGAAAATTGGAAAATATGTATGCATGGACATTAACAGTGCATCTAAAACCAAACAGAAACCACACTAACAGGACAGCAAGAGCAGAGAGAAGAGGAAAGGTGTAGCTAAAACATACTGGAAAAGAAACAATCTTACTGACCTAACTTTAGACCTTAATGATCTAGAAAAATTGTAAACTGAACCCCAAACTAGAAAATTTTAAGAAAATAGCAGGAAATCAGAATAGGGTTCCTGAAGAGATCTGCAAAATTGATACAACTGGAGCTGAACGTAACAGGAGAGATTATGAAGAACAAGTGCACACCAGCAAGTTCAGTAGCTCAGATGAGGTGTGAAGAAAAGCTGTAGGCCACATGGTATACTGATCCTACCACGGATTTAAAGGAAATTATCACAATTTTTTTTCAAATTCCTCCAAAAAAATTTGAGTAGGAAGGAACAATTCTGGTGTTTACCATTTTCCTGATACCAAAGCCAAAAGACAACGCTAAGCAGCATTACACACCAGCATTATTTTCTGGATGGGTGCTGATGCCAGTCTCCAGCAAACTGAACCCATTAGTGTCTTACAAGGATTAAATACCAGGCCTATGAGGTTTTCCTCTGAAATATAAGGGCAGTTCAAAGTGTAAAATACTTTAGAGAACATTAATAGAATAAAAACCCCATGTGTCAACTGATACAGGAAAAGCACTTGACAAAATACAGTGTCTTTTTATTATTAAAGTAGGAACAGAAATAAATGATCAGGTAAGAGCATTTATAAAAACCTCATAGCCAACAATCCCACTAGATGGTGGAAAGATGGATTTCTACACCATCAGAATAAAATAAGGATGCCTACTTTCACTGCTTTTATTCAATATAATGCTTGATGTCCTAACATAGCTACTAAGCAGAAAGGGAGGGCATTTAATCAGAGAATAAAATGATCTCTGTCATAAGGTACATGGTTTTACATGTAGAAATCCAAAAGACTCCACATAAAACTGTTAGTGCTTAAAAATAAACTCAGAAGTTGTGGGTACATAAAAATCAATTTTTTGTTTTATTTTTTAATGACAGGACCTCGATGTGTAGCCCAGGCTGCTTTTAACTCACTATCCAGCCTGTAGAGTGCTGGGATCACAGGTATATACCACAATGCCCTGCAGCAATTTTATACACTAATAATCCAGAAGAGAAATTAAGAACAATTAACATTTGTAGTTGCATTAAAAAGAATAAAAACTTGGGCTGGAGAGATGGCTCAGCAGTTAAGAGCACTGGCTGCTCTTCCAGAGGTCCTGAGTTCAATTCCCAGCACCACATGGTGGCTCACAACCATCTATAATGAGATCTGGTGCCCTCTTCTGGCCTGCAGGAATACATGCAGGTAGAACACTGTATACATAATAAATCTTAAAAA
>LZPO01097190.1:6719-18165 GCA_001675575.1 Neotoma lepida | reverse complement strand
AAACGATGGCTTCAGGGTACAGGGAGCCTGTGAGTGAGAACAGGCCACAAGAGCCCCTGCTGCTGCCTCGAGGCTCTTCCCAGAGCCTCTGGTCTAACTGCAACACCACAGAAACTGTTCTAGGCAGTGAACAGCTTCAAATTATTTTTACAGATTTATTAGTGTAGCTGACAATATAATCGCAGCTCAAAGTGACAGATTATCAACATTATTATTGTAAAGAAAGGAGGAGAGGAGAAGCCGCTGATGTGTACTTGGCTTAAATGGCAGATTATGGGAAATAAGGGAGAAATAAAAGCAGAGTGAGTGTGCCTGTGCACATGCGTCTGAGGCGGAAAGAACTCTTGGACAATCAGCAAGTGAGACGAGAGGAGTGGCCACTGGACTGAGGAATTAGAAGTCCCAGAGCAGCCCGGGCCTTTGGTTTTGGACCAGTGAGGCCTGTGTGCACAGCTGCTCAGCACTTTTAGACCTTGGGGTTTCCTTGGGAGAAGAGGCTGTCACATTATGCCTGGGAGAACTGCATGGAAGCCACCCAGGGGTGAGGGGAGCAGTGAGTGAGATGTGCAGAAGCAGTCTGCAGCACTCTCTGAAGTGCCTGACTCCACTGCCACCCCAGTGTCCTCCTTGTACAAGGTCACATGCACCTTCATTCCCATCTTAGAAAATGACAGGACTCCCCAGCTTTTCCCATACCCATAACATACACAGCAGCCTGGACATGAAAAGGAAGTGACCTTGAAAAATTACCCCAAAAGAACACCCTGGCTCTCTTCCTCAACCTCTACTGCTTTGGAAGCTGGCCTGAGGGGCAAAGCAGGACCTGGGTGTCCACTAGCTTAACATTCTGTATAGACAGAAAGGGAAGTGGTTCCTGTCATTTGATGCCCAGCTCTCCAGCATGTCAGGGCAGCTATCAGCTACTGACCCCAAGAATGCACAATTCCCCCAGTGCTGCCTCTGCAGATGTGACGAGAAACCTGTTTTAGACAGTCTAGTTTAGCTTTGGTGCACAGTAAATCTTAGAGAAAAAGAAACAAACTGTAGAACCACTGAAAGCCATCAGGCTGGCTTCACAAACTGAAAGCTACTGACTTCACTGTGGCCATCACCAAGGAGCATCCGCTGACTGATGTCCCACAGCTGACTCTATCCATGACCCTGTCCTCTAAGTGCTATCTAATGGTGTCCCTTTGGCATGGGAAAGAGGCCCCAGCTGTGCAAAACTAGGTTTCTTTAGTGAACTCTGTCCCTCTTATCAGTCAAGCTTCCCAGTAAAACTGGCAATCTGTGGAGCCCATGGCACTCACCCTTATGTGGTCATCAGTCTCCATGGTGGCCTGCAGCTTCCCATTCACACTGAAGGTGCAGAAGCAGCCATTTTCATAGAAGATGACACAGTGACCCTCTCGTGACGCTTGGATGAGTTTTGGTTTCAGGCAGTTTTCGGGACCCTCTAAAGTCCTTAACAAGTCTCCATTCATGGAATGTATGAGACATGGCCCTTCTGAGAAGAGGAACAAGAAGCAAATTATGTAACGAAAACAGGCATGGTGGGTGGTGTAGCTCTGTGGGAGGAGTGGGAAGTGTGAGACCCCGGGTTCAACCCCCAGTATCAGTGAGTGGAGGGAACTAGACATCAGCTGGGCTGCAGGTGCCATGGTACAGCTGTACACAGTCTCAGAAAGCTGTCGCATGTCAGTTACTTTGTACAATCCTGTCCTTATGTCTGCCAGCTCTTGCTTTCCACTGGGAGGTTGAGAAGCCAAGTTACACATACTCACTGTCCCTCAGATATAGGAAGTTACTTTATAAAATTCATTATGACGTGAGTGGGGAGAAGCTAGAACTCCAATCCCAGAGCAGCNTCATGGGGGGCTGGGATGCAGATGCTGTTGCTGCCAGGCACATGGGATACTCTTACTGTACCACACAGCCCAGACAGAGCAGACTGGATCAGTGATGATGCAGCGGACCAGGGCAGCTTCCTCCCACTGTTCACAGCTTTGTTTTTNAAATTGAGGCCCTGATAACATCTTCTAACCTCCAAATCCACACTGGATTCCTTCTGCCACTATTAAACTGAGTGACCTTACTTCCTCATGCCCCTAAAGCAAGCAGTGACTTCTGGCACTCTCAACTCCCCAGGGGCACCCTAGACTGATGACCCCAGGACAGGAACTGAACACCATCCCCCAACACACACCAGAGCTTTTCTGTTCCTACTGTATACTCACCATATGCAAAGGAAAGGAAACAAAAACTGTGTGGTAAGTGTTGAAAGATGGGAGGACAGGGGTCTGTGCCCTGCCTCACTTCTGGCCACACGGAATCATTGCCTGCTCCTCACATGGCTACTGGCAGCGTGCCTTTGCAAAGGACGGCTCTGCTTTTGTTGGGCACCCCAAAGTTAAACATTTTTGGTGTTCTCCAACATAAATCCCAGTCATGTCTTTGTTTTTGCAAAGTTCCAGCATACACGAACTTGTTACCCACTCCCTAAATCACACTAGCCCCACAACAACACAGTTCACATTTCAGTTATCACAGCAACTGTATAGAGCACACTTCATAGCTAGCTCTTCAGTCCACGAACCCTCATGCTAATAGCAGCTGAGCATAGTTGGAAGCCCCCACATCACAGTGTTCAAGACACATGCATAACCAGAGTCTGTTGTTCAGCTCACACCCAGACAGCAGGCAGAGCGGCTGTGTTGCCTCCTTGTTTCACAGCAATAACCATGTAGCATTTTATAAAAGTAGATAACCAGAAAAGGGTATTGGTCAACAATGGTGAACTTCAATAGAGATGTGAATATAAATGGACTTCTATGTAGAGAGAGCAGAGTCAGCTTCAGATGCTGCCGAGACACTAGATATGCAGCCAGGGAATGAACAAAGGAAACTTGTTGGCATAACTCAGGAAAGTGGTGCTGTCCAGAAGAGGTGATACTCAAAGAAGCCTCACATTAAGGGAACTCTAGAGAGTATTTCATGACAGCTACACAAAAGAGAAGTGGGAAGCTGGTGCAAACAGAAGAGGATTGGCAATTGGCACAGAAAAGATGCTTAGGCCACCAGGACAAGTGGTTTGCGCTGTTCATCTGTTCCTGAGAACTGTTCCACAAAGACATGAATCTGCATGGCTGAGTTTGTTTTTAGTTTTCAGTTTGTTTGTTTGTTTGTTGTTTTTGTTTTTATTTTTTTGAGACAAGGTCTTACTATGTAGCCCTGACTGTCCTGGAACTCACTGTATAGGCCAGGCTGTCCTCGAACTTGCAGAGATCTACCTTGCCTCTGCCTCCTGGGTGATGAGATTAAAGGTGTGTGCCATGTCTGGATGTTTTTTAATGTTTTGCCAAAAGTTTAGACTGTGGAAGAGTGATTAAAAAAAAAATCCTGATTGATTTTAGTTTGAAGTCTATTTTATCAGATATTAGGATAGCTACATCAGCTTGTTTCTTAAGTCCATTTACTGATGACAGAGGAGGGATTCTATGAACAAGGGACATCAAGATCATGAAGGGAAAATGTACAGAGATGGCCAGCCAGGCTGGTGGAAATGCATGACTGTGGACCAATAACTGTGGANCCCCCATGGTGCTGGACTGGGCCCTCCGGAAGCTTCAGACAGTGGTTTAGCTTGANCTGTTTGGGGGCCCCCAGCCAGTGGGATCGGGATCCGTCCCTGGTGCACGAGCTGGCTTTTTGGAGCCCAGTGCCTATGGTGGGACAGCTGGCACAGCCTTGGTGCAGGGAGGAGGGTCTTGTCCTGCCTTGGCTGAGTGTGCCAGGCTCCAGGGACTCTCCATGGGAGACCTTGTCTTGGAGGAGGTGGGAATGGGGGATGGGTTAAGGGGGAGGGNTAGGGGGCGGAAGGAGGGAGGAGAGGGGGATCTGTGGTTGGTATGCAAATGAGTGGAAAATCTTTAAATAAAAAAAAATCCCACTGAGACAGTGTCTCAGATAATTTTGTGTGATTTCTGTTTGCATGGCATTTTACTGTGCAAAGCAAGGATGATCTGTAATAGTAATTAATTTTAAGGTTTAGATAAAATCCAAGAAATCATATTACTTTTTTAGTGCTTTGACCAACTCCACTTTACAAAGTAAAACTTTAGATAGTCACTCTGTTAGCTATACTGCTATAGTTCATGCCCCAGATATGGTGACTCAAATAATCTGTGTTCTGAGCTTTAAACACATGAGGTGATGGAAATTCTCTGTGCTCAATCGTCAGCACAGCGTGGTGAGAGATGGACAGACTGCCATGGTGGAGGAAGAGGCTCTGAGCTGCAGGCAGCTCCTTTGCTGGAGGATCCCAGCTTGTTGCACGTNCTCTTAGAAGGAGCATTCGGGATCTCTAAACCAAACACAATATAGTGCTAACAGCAGAAGCCTCCAGGAAACCAAGTCCTTTCCACTCCAGTGTCTGTCATTTTAGGACGGCCAAGTCCTGAAATCTGGAAGTTAAACAGGGCCAGAGGTGGCTTAGCAGGTAAAGGGACTTGTTGCTGAACCTGATGCCCTGATCTCAATCCCAGGGACCCACATGGTGAAAGAAAAGAACCAATTCTGACATGTCATCTGACCTCTACACACATGCTATGGCTTGAATGTAGGTATACACACAATACAGGCAGGGTCAGGATTTCCATTCAGCTTACTGGAGGTCAGAGAAATAAACACACACAAAGATGCTCCTTGTTCCTGCTTCATGGAGAGGAGAACACTAACTGGCTGCTGTCTATAGAGTGTCTTAAATCCTTTAGACCAGGAAGCTAAAACCTGGCTTTTGGCCCTGGTAAGAATGTTCTATCTCTGTTCTGGTCGTATGTGGACCCCCCTACCCCACCCCCAAGTGTAACTACTGCTTGCTACTAAGGAATGTGACTTTTAATTCATTTAATTTTAACTAACATGTTTAAGTAGCCCTGTGTGGCTACCATAACAGACTGGAGCTTCAGAGAACAGGATCCAATCTCATTTCTGTTCACATTAATACATCATAAGAGAAGCCAACACTCTGTATAAAGTACAACTTTACCTTGAGAACCACTTAACACCAGGCCCAGTTCAGCACAGACGGCAGCACAGGTAATCTCATAGTCATGGCCCGTGAGGATGGCCCGAGGAGTGGTGGTTTCACCTTTAGCAAGAAAAAAAAAAAAAAAAACAAATCAATCCCAGTGTATGAATATTAAATAACTTGGTGTCGGTTATGATCTATGCCAAAGCTGCAGAGGTTTGAATTTATCAAAAATTTATTTTAGGACTAGATCTAAACTTCACTACAGTTTGATTTTGAAGCCTACGTGTTTCTGAATTTCAAGAGCCCTTATGTGATTGTCTAGCACCACAGCACCTCCCAAGTCCACTGATAGAGTTGAAATAATTTGTTCCCAAGGCTGATCTATGCCAAGCCTATATAATTTGAGATTCTGTCCAAAAATTGTTACAATAAAGCAACTAAAAACTAAAAATAAGAATTCAGGCTAAATTTCCATTTCAAAGAAAGGTCTCCTCTCCTCTCCAGTAGACTACTACAACTCCCTAGTAAGACAATCTGAAGGGGGATTCCGATCTCCAAGCAGCCTTTCTCTAAAACACCTAATAGCTGAGGATCTTCTGGTGTGAAGCTCTTACAGAGGACCTCCTCACATTCCAGTCAACCAGTAGAGGCATGATGGACCCCTGTGTAATTCTACTGATGGTGCTGGAGGGGTTGGAGGACAGAGGGTGGAGGAGAGGGAATATAATCATGGAAGAGAAGAAGGAACTCACCCTGCTCTGTGTCACAAAGTAAAAACTGGTCACAGCTCAGAGAAGTGACACAATCACAGGTTTCGGTTGTGACTTAATTTGTACCACAAGGACACACAGGATTCTTTACTTAGCCAGAAGTACCCTATTTAAAACTAAACTCACCCTCTACTTTCACAGACTGTAAAGACAAAGCCTTTGCAAACAACTAGCAAGCAGGATTCTGTTGGCATTCTTCAACTCCTCTGCTGTGAGCTGGTTTTCTGGCATAGTTGAGAACTGATACTGTATGACCCAAAAGGGCAAGGTGCCCAGGAAGTAGCTCACTCTGAGCAGCTTTAGAAAAGAATGACCTGCCACTGTAACCCAGATACTGGCTGTCTTTAGAGCCGTCATCCACTCTGAGGAAAGACCTCTGACAAGTCAGGAAAACCCATCAGAGCCCACTGCTCCTGTAGAGGCCAGTGCTGCTGTTAAAACACTGATCTAGCCTCAGAAGCAGGAGTTTTCAAGAAGTAGTCAGTGAGCGCTTCCAACATTCTTGTAAATATGTGCACATGCCGGGGTTTCCGGGTGGCAGAGGAAGGAAACAGGCTTCACCGAAGGCACAGAGATACATGAACCCCCAAAAGGCAAGAGAGAGGACTCAGCTCCCAAGAAGGGAGCTTGATTCCTGTGCCNCCTGTGGAACCAGCAGTAACTCAAGTCTATCGTGACATGTGACAGGCATGCCATGTATAGTCACACAATGCACAGCTGTGTCACCATGGGGTCTTTTAAGGCTTTGGTGACTACCAGTAACTCTGAGTGAGATTTTATCCCATAAGGACTTATGTGTTACCCTGGGTGTGCTCTAGGCCCCAGTGCCAGGCTAGCCCATATCCCTAGAGAAGGAAAGCAATAGAATAATGGGCCAGGGACAAGTGGAACCAGGGGTCCGGTTTCATCTGATTTCAGGTTGGAAACACATAGGAGGANATACCTAACTTATTAGACTGTCTACTTGATACTTTCCAAACCAAAAAGAATCTCTCAGAAACCATTTTTTTCTCCTTAAGTCTATAATTTTTTGCGGGGGGGGGGAACCTTCAAAGAAGAAAATGATACAAGCCCATCTAAGCTACTTAGTTTTGTATTAAAACTCATGAGATTTAGAAATAAACATTCTATGTTTGAAGAAGTTAATACGTTAGCCATCATTCATGGTTCCCTCCAGAAACCCCTACTTGTCATACTCTAAATTCCACAAAAATAGCATTATGTTATTCTTGAAATTACCGTCTAATTATATCTATTGGCAATGTTTTTTTAAATCAACCATTAAAACCATTATGATTTAAGGAATACATATTCAGTGCAATTGTTCCTTTTTTATTTCCATAAATTACAAATGATTTTAATGGTGGTGAGATTTGTGTTTTAACTTAAATAATCTTTCCTCAGTGGAAAGTGAAGGTTTGAAGGAAAATAAATGAAAAATGAAAGCAATTTACATATAAGCCAAAATAAACATAGGACAGATGGGTCATGGAGGGGCCAGACAGATATCTTTAGGTAGCCAATGCTTTTTTGTTTTCTAGATTTAAGAACATTTTCTCAGGAGCTTAGTGGAGGGAGGAAACTCATCTCAACTATTTTCTTTTTTTAATGTAAGAGCTGAACTGAGAATAATCCAGAACTATGAAGTCACAAGGTAGGAAACCTCAGAAAAGAGGTTAAGTTGTAAACGTTCTTTGCAAACAATTCACTGGTTTGTTCTGCTTACAAAATACTAGTTAATACTAGTTACCACAAATGCAAAACATACCACATCGCTTTCATTACAGAAATCAGAAGATAGATGTACAAAATAACACCAGGATAGAAAAGGGGCTCTCCTTTCCTGGGTCGGATCTCTAAATAAAGGATTGCTTAGCACTGGACTTTGTTGGCAAAGTGTTTTCTAGTCCAGGAAACAGGTTAGACAGTTCAGGAAATATGAAGGGGGTGGCAAGGAGGACTGAGAATACAAGCTCAAGTAACACAACAAATTAAAAGCGTAAGGTGGACCCATGGCCAGTTGCTTCTTAGAGAGCTGGATTTACAGTAAGAAATAACAACAAAACAAAAATCCAACTGTGCTCAACTTGCCTCCTGTATAGGAACAAACGTGTACGGCTTCCGACTCCCAAGTCTACAACACAAAAGAAGAAAAGCCATTCCCAGCTCCCTTATCTGAAGTACAGACAGAGCTTTCTTCACGCTTTCTCCTTATCAAAAAGTATGTTCAAAATAAAAACCAGTTGAATTTTTATAAGTTCCAATAAACCAAGGGCTTTAAATATTAAAATTTTACTATTATCAGTATAATTCTATGATATGGGATTTAAACCAAACAAATATAAACTGCTTGAGCTCAGCAGACATCCTGGGAATCACCGGAATGAAATGAAAGGCAGAACACTGGTTCTCCAAGGGGCTGGGGGCATCTATCATTTCTCTTTAGATACACAGGATACATCATCTCCTGGCTTGTAGAGGAGCCAGGTGATTCCATCAAACAGAGAAGAAAAGTAAGGCCCCATTTTATCTCTGTGCGAAAAGCCAAGAGCAAATGGCTCTGGCTATAGCCCTCCCGTCAGGTCTGGAGCTGCCCCTCCTGGCCACTTGTCAGATCCAACTAGGATGGTACAGGGGCTATCAGTACAAACAAGATGATACTGCACGTGTATTACATTTCAGATTCCAAAGGCATCACCAATCTCGCTGAAAGAACAGGAAAAGTCTTCAGAAAGATAACCAGGTTAATTCTTTTGATAAAAACCTGCACTCATTAATGGATGCCGACAGTCTGTACCTCTGCTCTCTCAGAGAGCAGGATCTAGGATCTACTGAGGCCTACACCATAAGCACCACAGGCCCCCTTAAACCCTTTAAAGTCTTACTGCGTGAAAATCGTCATGGCTTTCAAAAATGCTGGGAGAAAAATTTATCTTGCTGGTAGTTTAAGAAGCCACACTTCAAACTCCTTAAAGGAAAACGAAAAGAGAGCAAGGACAGACCCCAGAACTGCTCTGAAAGGCTGGAGCGCACACTTCAAAGGAAGGGTCTTTGTGTGGGAGCAGTTTTATGACTACTGATGCAGATCCTACCGAAGCTGAAAGGGAGACTCAGGGCATCTTTAGGGATGGCCTTAGAAGAGATGAACAAGTCAAATGAGATTAAAGACAGCCCAAAGCCTACCACAAATCCCAGGCACGCCAGCTCTACAGATGTGCTTTTTCAGCACACAGCAGTGAGTGCCCCAGCAAAAGTGCATGCCCTTCAAGAGCCCAGCTTCCACAGTGAGGAGCTCCATAACCCTGTCTGTGTGCACACTGGGCCTGTTCTGCAAACAGGAGCAGAATTAGCTCAACACCGCTGGGGAGAATGATACATGTTTTTGTATTATTAAATGTGTTTCTTTGTGCCCCTCATAACATTAAATATTTTTATCAAATGGAGTCTGAATTTCTTAGAATTTCATATCTGAAAAAGGAAAAGTAATTCCTATACTATCTTGTTCATAAATAGCAGATGAGAAAGACAATTCCCAAGATTTGCCTCCGCTGATGTAAAGGAGATCAATAATCCATGTAAAATACAGTTTTTTGTTATTTTAAAAAGTGGAAGAAGTTCTTGCTATCATCTGCATCACCGGCAGTCTTATAAAGTGCAGCATTCCAGAGTGTGCGGCGCAGTCCTCATGACGGCTTAGTGTGCTGCAGCAGGCAAACACCACGCCGCACTCTCACAGCATCTACATGAATGAAGTGGGCTCTGCACTTTCCTGTTCTCAGTCTTAGAAGTACAGAGTTACTTCTCACAAATGCTACNTGGATGGCCCCTTGGTCATAAGTGAACACATCCTGCTGCTCANTTTCTCATTCTCTCATTCTGGCATTCACTTAGTAATGTTTACTGATGCTGTAGGCGTTATGTGACACACTGGAAAATAAGGACAGGAATACAATATGACCTGTTGTTTGAAAATGATTTGATTTACAATGGTCACTGGTGTCTGAGGGTGCAACTCAATGGTACAGTGCTCACTAGCATAAGGCCTTGGGGTCAATCCCAAACTGCAAAAACAAAAAATCAGAAATTAAATGGTTATCAAATCAAGTTTTGTCTATTTTACCATAATCCTACAAATTATAAGTGATTTTAAAGGTTAAAAATACCACTGAAACTCAAGCACTTATTACAAATGTTTTGCATGCAGAGTCAGCATTTAACAGTCTTTAACACCAGTGATACAATTTTCCACATTAGTAAAATCTTGTGTATCTAAGGTAAACCAAAATAGAATACAAAACTTGATTTTGTTTAAAAAAAACAAAAAAACAGAAGTCACTTTGGATTTAGGTATGCTTAAAAAAAAGCATAATGAGGTTTTAAGTCTAAGTTTAAAACACCAAAAAGTTAGCCACTGTAGAAGACATGCAGGTTACTTCCCAGAGATAGGTACTTGTATTTTACACATGCAGTTTGTCTATTAATTGTTGTTGATTAATACGAAACATTCATGTGAAAACCAAATACTTGGCTTTCTCATGTGGCTCACCACAGTGGTAAATTAAGAAAGGAAATGGCTTTTGCTGATAAATGTTTCTTAAACCTTTCCATTAACTTCCTAATTTTTCAATGGGAATTCTACCTCCTTTTAATTATGCACAACTAAATTATCTGAAATTTGTTCTAGTCATTCCATCTTTATCAGCCCCCAGCCCCCAGCATCCATCATGGTCTTTTGGTGTGGTTAAACATACAGACTACAGTCAACATTGCCACAAGTGCATTAAGGGTGCCACATGTACCAGAAAATGTTGATGACTTCTTTTGTAATACCACTATAATTACTAACGTAAGGCCAGACAAGGTTGGTATGAAAGTCAGTCCAAGTTCTTGTCTCATATCATCTTTTTTTTTCTTTTTTAAACAGTAGACTCATCTTCTAAGCCTATGCTAAACAGTGAGCTTGTATGGGAAATTCTGTGTAATACTAACCTAGGGAATAGGGGCATAGTTAGTGGTAGAATGTACACTCAGCAGGAACAGGCCCTGGCAGGGCTCAGTCCTCAGCATGGAGTGTGCTTACACATACACAAAAGGAAAGGAAACCAAAACCCCACGAGTTCTATCATGACACGCATTGTCATAAGAAATCAGTGTAACAAAATTGTCTTTTTATGTCTTTTGTAAATACTAAGTGCTTTCACTTAGCACAGAATTTTGCATCAAATTCTGTACTGCTGATAATCCAATTAAATCTAGTAAAAACTGTAGTACAGTTTAGTGGTTACAAAAGAGGCCTCTGGGGCTGTAGCCCAGTAGCAAGGCATAGACTTAGCATGTGTGAGGCCCTAGGTTCTACCCCAGCACCACAAACAAAACATATGGCCAAGGGTGTCGGAATTTGAATCCAGACTCCAGCACCTGCCCACTAGATGATCTCTCGGTTTACTAGGTGTACACTTAGAAGGCTATCATAAGAATAGTGTTAGCCAGGTGTGGTGGCTCATACCTTTAATCCCAGCACTCAGGAGGCAGAGGGCAGAGGCAAGTAGATCTCTGTGAGTTTGAGGCCAGCCTGGTCTACAAAGAGAGTTCTAGGACAGCCAGGGCTGTTATACAGAGAAACCCTGTCTCAAAAAAACCAAAG
>LZPO01097189.1:238960-250355 GCA_001675575.1 Neotoma lepida | reverse complement strand
TAGCTGAGCCAATTAAGCAGCTGGCAGAGCAGCTCCAGGGGGCACCGTGGCCCCCAACGCACCACCCATGCCACTCTTACTTCAGCGTGCTGGAGAAGCAAGAAGAGGATTACAGTGATTAAAACAGACAACAGGGAGGCAGATAGACCCGGAACCAGGAGAGCCTAAAAGTGCTCCAATAATGCTTTTAAGGCTCAATTTACCTTTATTTCCAAAGTGCTCCCCTGAACTATAAATCATACTCATTAATTTTAATACAAAAGATTTTTTTAATTCTCTATATGGTGATCCTAAGTTAATGAATCTCTCATTTTACCCTTTTATCTATCCGACATATTAAGAAAATGTCAGCTATTTCTTTAGGGTATGTTAATTATTCATAATTCTAGAACAAAATCATAGTGCTAAGTTATTTTTCTGAAGTAAAGGCACATATGCTTTTTAACTTTATTTCCACAAATTACTTAAAATTGAAGGTGAGACAGCATTATATTTTATTTTGTGGTAAAAACCAGATGGTTTGATTAATTTTTATTGTGAAACTAAAACTTAAATTACACATACATTCAAATTAACTCTTTGTTCTTTTCCAAATGTCTTTACATTTTTAATGTTATCTTTATCTTGAGTGTGCCCTCCTCTGTGGGGATCTTGCATGCCCTACACCCAGATCCAATAACATTCTAACGGGAAGGGGGAGGTTTTCTTGCCAAAGCAAGTGAAAAAGAACATGGGCCGTTAAACCGACTTTCCAGACAACTGCTATTGGTTGCCACATTGTACTTCTTTCATATGAACCTTTCAACTATCTGCTTAGAGTACAGTGTTAATGGAAGTGATGTCATAGCCTGTACACACTTTGTGGAACACTGAAGTGCAAAAGGAAAAGATCAGTGGCCACAGACTTCACCCAAANGCAGGCCAACCATCTTGCAAGTACTGTTGCTCATTTGCGAAACACCCATAGGGGAATGTGAGTGACTTGGGACAAAACATTATCAGGATCACACAACTCATCCGTAATCCAGTTGGTGTGAATCTTGCTGCATTGCTACACTAAGACAACTCACCTCACCACTGTAAGCAGTATTAGTCTCAAGTAATTTGTACTATCGCCTTGGATAGAATCTCTCATGTTTGAGTGACTGTATGCTTCCATAATGATTATTTTATTTGAAATATTTAAATATACGTATCTGTATCTTATGCTCTTTGGTCTTAGGACATCAAAAACATGTTTTAAAATATTCATTGGTTTTGCTAATTTGAGGCCCTTCAAACACATTTTTTTAAATTCCCTTTGCTGATCTTGACATTAAGTGTGCACTTCAAACCAGAAGCATACGATATTTAATTGGTAGATAATGTTTGATGAATGTCTGACACAGTAAAATCATACAAAAGCCTTAGGAGTATACACCATATATGTATCTGACATAAGAATATTTAGCACTACAGCCAGCTTTCAATTGTTTTTCAGTAAATAAATAGCAAATGCAGATGTTTATAGTTGCTATTTACTTATTTGTTTGTTTATTTTNGGTTTCTCTAGGTAGCCCTGGCTGTCCTGGAGCTGTAGACCAGGCTGGCCTTGAAGGTGTGCCACCACTGCCAGGCTCTACTGTTTATTTTTCTTGTGTGTCCATGTGTGTTCATGCTNATGTGTGTATGGTGTATATGCATATGAATATCTGTACACATGTGTGGAGGCCAGAGAGCAACTCTGGGTGGTTTTACTTAGGAGTAATGCACATTGACNTTTTTTGAAATAGGGTTTCTCACTAGTTTGAAACTTGCCAAATAATTAGGCTGTCCAGCCAACAAACCCCAGGATTCTGCCTATCTTAGCCCTCCCTAGTATCAAGGCTGCAGGCATGCCATCAAACGTGCACTTTTTAAGGTTGATTTTTAACTGACACATAAAATTGTGCACATTTATGAGGCAACATGTAATGTTTTACTATACATATATAGTCTAATGTTCTATGGCTTAGTTTGAAAACTCATTATATTACTGTATCTGTTTCTTTAAGCAGGTATTAAGATGACATTAACAACACAGGGGTCTTATTCAGGACTCAGTATCTATGAGACACAAAATGGGAAGAGGGAGGAAGGGCTGGAGAGATGGTTCAGCAGCAAAAGGCACTAGCTGCTCTTGCAGAGGACCTGGGTTCAGATCCCAGGATCCACACGGTCCTCACCACCATCTATAACTCCAGTTCCTAGAGAAATAACACCTTCTTTTGACCTCTGTGGGCATCAGGCATGCATGTAGTACACATACACACGTGAAAGCAAAACACTCACACACATAAAATTAACAAATCTTCTAAAATTAAAAAAGAGGCAAGAGCTAAAGGATACAGCAACCTGAGATTCAAACAGCAAAGCCTGCAGCTCCACGTCCAGCACCCACGGCTGGTGTGGCATCATATAGGCTCCAGCAGATTGGATCAGCCCTCCCCTGCAGTCTTGTCAACAGCAGCGCATGTGGTCCCTTGGGCTGGCTCCATGGGCGCCTGAAGCTTTCCTTGGTGGACATCATCATCGTATATTTCTGGCATTTCTAAGACCAGACCTTGTCTCAGAAAAAAAATTGGTGGAAGACACATGAAGAATGATACTCCAGGTTGTCCCCTGGCCTCCACATGCACATGTATGTGTATAAGCACATGCACGCACATGTACCCCCCTACATGATCATGCACACATTACATAGAATATGTATGTACACAAAAATTGTATATGTATATATACAATGCATGTGGACATATATAATAAATATATATTATATAGTAACAAAATATATATTGTATATATATATTGTGTAAAGTATATAATAAAAATACATACTATATGATAATAAAAATATATTGTATATGTACATATATATTCTGTTTGATGAAAGCATGCCATGAAACTCTTTCAGTTTAGAAACTACGTTTTAAGTAATTCACTAACCTGACAAGTTCATTCCCATCTCTAGCTCCCACATGGTGGAAGGAGAGAACCAATACCTGTAGGTTGTCCTCTGACCTCCACATCACACATGAAATGAATAAACAATGAATGATTTTAAAAGCAGAAAGAAAGTGAAGAGACAGCATACTAGAAGCCTGAGGCAGACCAGTTAATGGGTAAGACAAGAATCTAGAGAATGAGTAAGGGCCGGACTTGATCTTTTCTAACTGTCCTTTCTCTGTGAACTATCTAGGAGTCTTACTAATGCCTTCCATGGGCAGGGACACCTAGTGGCCTAATAACATTACAGAAAGCCCCTACCTCCTCAAGTCACNACATTTAAGACCAAGATTCCAATACATGAAGATTGTGAGGGAGATCACACCCAAAGCAAAGCAACTCTCTAGATTCTGGTTATTTATNTATCTCGATCATTTTAGAAGGTCCTCAGTGTAAAACTCTAAAATTTCCTTATTTTAAGTTAGTGATTTCAATCCACACAGATCAGTTTCTTGAGTTCTTGTCCCATGCCTCATGTTGCCTCATTCACACCTGTTACATCCTGCTCCCACAGTACCAGNATACAACTTCTCACTCACAACTTTCTGATCTGAATTCACTCTTTGATAGTCTCACTTCTGTCCTATGTAGCTCAAATTAGCCATTTCCTATTAGTGTTTTTATACATTTGCCCTCAACTCCATGCTATTAAATTGAATAACTGACTGGTATAAATTGCACCTCTGGACTCCACCCTGTGCTTCTATCTCTGAAAATGATTGGAAAATCATTTCAAAAACACACCAGCTTGCCTTATTCCATGGTCTAGACCATGAGCCCCATGTAGACATACAATGCTGCTTATATTTTACTCCTCATTTCCTTAGACATCTATTCTTTTACCAGAGAGTTATTTCATGCAACATCTGGCCTCAAACTCTAACACTGGAGCTCCTACATTTTCAGATGGTAACCTATTTCCTGTTTCAAAGAGGCAATGTCAAGCACTGAGGAGAGAACTTGAGCACACTCCCAGCTCTGCCAACTTTTACCATCTGTTTGCTGGAATCACTAGGGATGAACTCCCACCTTGTCAGGGGATAGGTAGTGACAACCCCACCCACTTCTGTGCATCAACTATGTTCCCTGGTGTAGATCATTCTTTTCAGTAGTAAGTACCTTTTAAAACACTTCAGAGAATCTCACTGTCAGTTCGAATCACCTCACTGGGTCCTCTCTCCTCTTTATAGCTAATTCGCAAAAATGTTGTCCAGACTCTCCATTGCTCTAGTTCCTATCTCTCAGTTCTCTTTTACACATGGTACATTCAAACATTTCATCTATGTCACCTTTAAGAAGCTCGGCGCAGTCATCAGCTCTGTTTTGAAACCTTCTGCTCACATCTCTGCCTGAAAACACTTGTCTTCTTTTTCTCCATCTCCCGTCAGTGGGATCCCCTTCACATCTCACGCACGTGCCTTTCACCTTTCAAGCANGTGCACTCNGGGCTTTGTCTTTTCATCATATTTCCTTGCTNTCTGATCTCACTAGTTCTGGAGAGCCATTAGTTCCCAAGTCCTTAACACCAGGCACCCACTGACTCNCGCATTAATCATATCCTTGCTGTGTNTTCCCTCCAAAATTTCCTCTCAGGATTCAAATGTATATTTAACATATACAAACAGAAGCCCCTGATCATTCCACAACAGCTCCCCCATTGCCTTTTCCNTCTCAGTTAACAGTATGCTATTCTTGAAGTTTTAGATAAAAATTAAAAAATTGGATCCATCCATTCTTCTCCCCAAATCTTGCTGTTTTTAATTTTACATTTTTCTGGTATTCAGTGCAATATTTCAGTACATGGGTACAATGAGTATGGAACAAATCAGGGTGAAAAACATTTCCCTCTCCATCTATTTCTTTGCATTTTTGTATTGAGTAATTTTGAATGTCTCTTCTAGTTCAATAATAATAATAATAATAATAATAATAATAATAATAATAATAAAATACAGAAATCTTTAGTAAAAGGTGAAAAATATACATAATCTAAAGGACTACAGCAGCTGACATGCCAATGTAGAGGGGAGAAATCTCACAAGGCCCCATCTCTAGACAAAAAGCTGCAGAGAGGGAGAATCAGTCTTCTCCAGGATGGACCCCTGATAGATTATCTAATCTCAAGTAGCCAGACATAAAACCATATGCGTAAAAGCAACCCTACAGGGACTCAGCAAGTTGTATTTATAAATTTATACACATGTCATAATAATGATTAAAGAATAATGGGCCATTAATTTGAGAGTGGGGACATGAAAGGAGGGGGAAAGGAGATATAAATACATTACTCAATAAGAAATTCTCAAAAATTAAAAATGATAACATGAATATATTTGCATAATATGTAATAAACATAAATAGCAGTGAATTATTGTCAGTTAGGATTACCCTCCAGTTCTGTAGAACACTGGACTTTATTCTCTTCATCTGTGTTTTACTACCCAATATCAGACTGTGCGTTCCATCTCCCTCACTCTTCCTAGTTGCCAGTACCTGGTCTTCTGGTCTTCTAAGAAATCAGCTCATTAAAGCTCCAACTGTAAAGACAAAATGTGGCATCTGTCTTTCTATGGTTGGCTGTTTTACTTAAAATAATATCATCGAGTTCCACCTATGCTGCTGTGAATGGCAGGATTCATTCCTTCTCTTTTTCCTCCTCCTCCTTTTCTTTTCTTTTCATTTTTTTTTCTTGGCAACACTCAGGTAATGACTTTACTTTTTCAGTTATCATAACCAGCCCACAATACAGCATGTGAAATCACCAGGTACAAATTCAAACCTTTTTTAAGTCTCAAAACTTTGGCAAATCAATACACCATTAAAACAACAACATACTATATTTTTGCTGGAGTCATACATTACCTTAGTGCTAATTTTCACTCCAAAAATATCATTTAAGTACTAAATCCAAACACTAGTTCTCGGCAGAACAGATTAATTTATACAAATTAATGTCATTTCAATATACAATTTCTCTTTTTAAAGTGCATTCCTCATGCAGGCCATTCTAGTTCCCAGTGGCGGGCAACTGTGTGGACCTGAGGGCAGCTGGATGTTGTTCTGGTTGTCCCACAGCCAGGTAGTGTTCCGTCTCTGAAAGGCTCTAAGATTCTACCCAAGGAGACTCACGAACAACATCAATTTCTTCTAAGTACTTAAAAAACAACAAAGCCCTGTGAGTCATTCACATGAACACAAGACTCTCCCAGTCTCAAGCCCTTCTCACCTCAAATGATCCCTTTGATTTTAGAAGCTCTGGATTTGTTTTGATCAAAAGTCACAGCCTTACCCCAGCTTGATACCCCAGGGTGACAAATATGGATCTATCTGCATTCTTCTACATACTGAAAGCCAGTTAGGCCAACACCATTTGTTGAAGATGCTCTCACTTTTCCATTGTATAATTTTGGCTTCTTTGTCAAAAATCAGGAGTTCATAGATGTGTGGGTTAATGCGGGGGGTCTTCAGTTCCATTCCATAGATCCACCTGTCTGTTTTTATGCCAGTACCATGCTGTTTTTATTATTATATCTCTGTAGTAGAGCTTGAAATCGGGGATGGTGATACCTCCAGAAGTTCCTTTATTGTACAGGATTATTCTAGCTATCATGGTTTTTTTTTGTTTTTCCATGTGAAGTGGAATATTGTTCTTTCAAGATCTGTAAAGAACTGTGTTGGAATTTGATGAGGATTGCATTGAATCTGTAGATTATTTTTAATAAAATGGCCATTTTTACTATGTTAATCCTACCAATCCATGAACATGAGAGTGCTTTCCATCTTCTGATATCTTCTCCAATTTCTTTCTTCAAAGACTTGAAGTTCTTGTCATACAGATCTTTCACTTGCTTGGTTAGAGTTGCCCCAAGATATTTCATATTATTTGTGGCTATCATGAAGGGTGAATTATGTTCATAGCAGTGNTACTCATAATAGGCAGGACCTGGAAACAACCTAGATGACCCTCAACCGAAGAATGGATAGAGATAATGTGGTACATTTGCACAATGGAGTATTACTCAGCTGTTAAAAACAATGACATCAGAAAATATGAAGGCAAATGGATGGAACTAGAAGAAAAAATCCTAAGTGAGGTAACCTAGACCCAGAAAGATAAACATAGCATGTAGTCACTCATAAGTGGCTAGTAGCTGTAAAGTAAAGGATAGCCATGCTACAATCCACAGCCCCAGAGAGACTAGGTAACAAGGAGGGCCCAAAGGGGAATGCATGGATTTCCCTGGGAAGGGGAAATAGAAGAGATCTCCTGGGTAAACTGGGGGTGGGTGGGGTTACAGGGTGGATAGAGGGAGAGAATATTGAAGGAGATGATTTAATATGGAGGGCATTTGAGGGTCAGGTAGAAACATGATGCAAGGGAAATCCCACGAATATATGAGGATGACCTCAGCTAAGACTCCTAGCAATAGAGGATAAGTAGCCTGAACTGGCCATCTCTTGTAATCAGATTGGTGACTACCCCAATTGTCATCAGAGAGCCTTCATTCAGTAACTGATAGAAACAGATGCAGAGACCCACAGCCAAGCACTGGGTTGAGCTCAGAGAATTTTGTTGAAGAAAGGCAGGAAGGATCATATGAGCCAGGGAGGGTCAAGGTCATCACAAAGGAACCCACAGAAACAACTAACCTGGGCTCGTAGGAGCTCACAGAGTCTGGATTGACAAGTAGGGAGTCTGCTTGGGACCGACCTAGGCCTTCAACATATGTGTGACAGTTGTGTTGCTTGGTCTACTTATGAGACTCCTAGCAGTGGGAGCAAGGCCTGTCCCTAATGCTTTGTCTGGCTTTGGGGAACCTATTCCTCATACTGGATTGCCTTGCCCAGCCTTAGTCCAAGGGGAGGAGCTTAGTCCTACCTCAACTTGGTATGCCATGCTTTGTTGATACCCTTGGGAATCATGCCCCTTTCTGAACAGAAACAAAGGAGGGGTGGATGGGGGGAGAGAGAGGAGATGAGAGAAGGAAATGGGAGGAGACAGGAAAGGGAAACTGCAGTCAAGATGTAAAAGAACTGAATAAATTTAGTAATAAAAAAAACTACCTAAAATAGTTATCTCTTAAATAACAAATAAATATGAAGTCCTGAGGGTCCCATTGCTGCACAACAATTTCCCTTGTCATTCTCCACCAACGCCTGCACTGCTGCCACTGGGGTTCTGATGCTTCCTATTGCTGATGCCATTAATTCTTCAATCCCAGCACACAGCTGATGCATCACCCATTCCATTGCCACTCAGNATTTGTTNGCATTGGAAGACATGGCGCTTGCTATCAGTCCTTCAAGGTAGCTACTGGGGCTGATCCCTTTCAAGGTGATGATAGCTTCCTGGGTCAGTACAGTTTTCTCTGGGTCCTGGGGGTACAGCTTGTATGTGAGCCTCTCATCTACTGAGACCATAATTGAAATAAGGTATTAGTGGACTTGAACTCCATTATCTTCTTTATGGGGTCAACTACAGAGTGCTCTTGAATATATGTTTTCATTCNTGCTGCACCAGTAAGAAACTTCACAATGGAAGGTAGGACCCACTCTGTGCTGAGGAGTCTGTGGCTATGCAAATTTCCGAAGGGATCAACATATCTGTCCAACATGCCAGTGCCAACCATGTTCAGGTTCATGGGGTTTTGGTATTTTTGCACTGTGCCAATAGTAACCACTTCCCATGGGTGACCAATGACATGCTCTGAAGTCCAACTCTTCATGATGTTCGTATGTGTGTATGTGTGTGTGTGTAGCTTCTTTATCTGTTCACCCATTGATAGATATATGATCCATCAACAAATCCTGTCATTTCTATTTTCAAAATCTATCTAAAATCCAGCACCTTTCATCAGCCTCACTCAAACTATAGTTGTGGCCACTAACACTCAAGCGCTATGTCATATAACTTCCCTATTCAAACTATCTCATGTATCCCTGTTTCAATTGCAGAAAGGGGTCAGGGTCTTATCATGGTCACGTGATCTCTTCTTCACCATTAGCTTTTGGTCTTATCTCATTATATCTCTCTTGCCTATTGTGTTCTGCCCATATTGACTCTCCTACTGTTCCTCAAATATATCAAGTACACACTCACCGTGGTACGCTACGATTTGGCCAAGGATACACCAGCCTCAATCCCTGGAATCTATTTGTGTGATCCTGTTTTGTTCTTGTTTTTGCTTGGCTGAGCCNTGGACCCAGAGCCCAGCCCATGCTATGTAAGTGCTCCACCACTGAGCTGTATCTGNAGGAAAGCCATTGTGGACATGATTGTGTTTAGAAATATAGACATGGAGAGATACCTAGGATGATCTAATGGACCTTAAATACTATTACACAGGCTCTATAACAGAGAGGCAGAGGCCATGTGACACAAACAGGGGTGAAGGTAATGAAAAGATAGAGCAGAGAGATATTTGAAGATGCTAGATTAGATAGGGATGCTGTGGCCATAAGNCAAGGAATTCTGCAGCTACTNGAAACCGACAGAAGCTGGAACTTCTTACATTCAAGCCCAGATTTGGCCTGGCCAGCACACTGCTCTCAGACAGACCCTGAATTTGATAGAACCCATTATGTTATGAAAGTACTCTGTCACTAAGCCACACCTGTAGCCCTGACTTTCTGGTTTCACCAAGTGTATTGTCATTTTGCAGCAGCCTTGGGAAACTCATAGAAACATCTCTTGCCATTTTCTCTTCCTAGCATCTCCCCGTACCAGTATGNGTAATGCTACTTCCTCTACCTCCTTCGTGTCTTTGACCAAATACAATTTCAGAGAGGCATCCCCCTATGACTCCATGTAAAACCCCCACATGCACTCATGTATATACACACATAGTCNTGCAATCACCATCTCCATTACTTTTCTTATCATTATTATTTCCTAACATTCTATGTATTTTTGCAGCTTTCCACTCCTAAAATGTCACCTTCAGAAAAACAGATATATTTTTCTCTTGTAGTTACTCTATATTACAAGCATATAAAAAAGTACCGTACAGGGCAGAAACTTGATAATTACTTGTTAAACAAGTTTGATTTACTTGAATTGTTTATAGCAATTCCCCAGGAGCAATAATTGCTGTCTGGCTTGGCATTTATCATCTGTTTTTAACAATGCACACAAATGATCAGTCGCAAATATCTTGGTCTAATCTTGCATAAAGAAGGTCAGATCTGGGGGTGAAAAGGCAGCTGAGGGGCTAAAAGCACAAGCTGCTTTTGTGGAGGATCCAAGTTCAGTTCCCAGCACTGGAACCAGGTGGCTCACAATAGTCTGTAACTCCAGCTCCAGACGATCCGACACCCTTCGCAGGCACCTTCATTCTTGTGCACAAGCCCCCACACAGACACACACACAGACAAACACACACACACACACACACACACACACACACACACACACACGCATTGAAAATAAGTAATTGTTTTAAAGATCAGATAAAGATACAAGCTCTGAAAGCCAACAGTGCCACACAATAGTACTACAGTTCAGGGAGCAGTCCCCTAAGGAGTTTTATAAGATATATTCTGGGCTTTACAAGTCACATCTTTGGGGCAGTGCCCAGGTGTCAATATTATTTTAGAAAAACAGTAAGTAGCTGGATTTAGGAGCTACCTCAGACGTTTTTACCCGTATACTTGAAAACTTGAGAAAGAAATGTTATTGCATTTTGTTGTATTTGTGCAATCAAACACAAATGTTTTCAGCATTGTGTGTCAGACACTAATTACTTTTCCATTACCTAAAGCGCTCACAGCTGTTGTTGTGCCACACCTGTCACTGGATAAGATCATTTTGGGAGCTGTCAGATTTTATGCTGTCCATCAAATGTGTTGACAATCAACGTCAGCAAAGGTCATGATTCTACTTACTGCAGAGGACCTCTCCAGGTTCCTCTAAATCAGACTGCTACCTTACTTACATGTAGAGTCAGCACTATTACTTTTTAATTTTTTATTTGTTCTGTTTAATTTTGTTTTGATTTTAAAAATGAGTAATATTTGAGTTTGTGGTTTACTTTTATTTTGTATTTAAATGAAAGCAAACTTATTATACAGTGACCTATTTTACTAGAACTGTGATCTGTGACACTGTTGGCACACTTGCTGCTTGAACCTCACCCTTCTGATCTATAGGGATGCTCTGGAAGTGTTTCATTTGTTTGTTTGTTTTTAATTATGTAAATGTGTTTGTGCATGTGCATGTTATGCTAGTGCCTGTGGAGAACAGAGGCATTGGGTCCCTCTGAAACTGGAACTGTAGGCAGTTGGGAGCCACCTGTCCTGGGTTCTAGCAACTGAATTCAGGTCCCCTGCAGGAACAGTTTACCGTCTTAACCGCAGAGCTATCTCTCCACTC
>LZPO01097189.1:189491-204880 GCA_001675575.1 Neotoma lepida | reverse complement strand
CCCATCCAGCCCCTATTCCCTCCTACAAGAAGGTAAGGCCTCCCATGCGAAGTCAGCAGAGCCTGGTACACTCAGTAGAGGCAGGTCCAAGCCCCTCCTCCTGCCTCAAGGCTGTGCAAGGTGTCCCACCATAGGTAGTGAGCTCCAAAGAGCCAGCTCATGCACCAGGGATGTATCCTGATCCTACTGCCAGGGGGCCCCTTAAGCATATCAAGCTACACAACTGTCTCACTTATGCAGAGGGCCTAGTTCAGTTCTGTGGAAGATACACAAGTGTTGGTCTAAATTTCATGAGTTCCCACTAGTTTGGTTTGGTTGTCTCTGTAGGTTTTCCCATCATGGTCTTGATGCCCATACACTTAAGAGTTCCCATTGTACATTCTCTAACTTACTGATTTATTCATGTTTACTACCTGTTTTCTTACTGGCATGTCACCCTCCTTGTCTAATTCTTTCTATCTTAGACACTTAAAACAGTACCTAGCACACAGTAAATGCTCAATACCTATTCATTATGGAGGAATATAAATACAACCTACATACGTAAAACTCCCAGAAGCCATCCAGAGGCATAACTGCAAAACCAATACTAGAGTGTGATAAATGGTCTTTTGTGTCAACTGACCTGAGCCACAGGATGACCAAGTAGTTACCTGAGCATTGTTTCTGAGTTGTTCTGGAACAGTGTTGCTGGAACTGCTCTGTGTTCCAGCTCGTAAACTAAGTGAAGAACTTACCCCCCTGAATTGAGGGGGTGCAAAGTGCAGCAGGAATCTGCACCACCAGCCTTCCTGGGCCTCCAGCTTGCAGAAAGTAGGTGTAGATGTTCTCAGCCTTTAGAATCCTGTTCTAATAAAGATGTGTGTGTGTGTGTGTGTGTGTGTGTATGTTTGTGAACCTGCATACATGTGTCTCTATGTGTGAGTATACGTGTGATAGCGTCTGTCTTTCTGCAGGACCTTGAATAATACATGCAAAGGCATGTCATGTTCTTACTAAAAGACTGAGACAGGTGATTGAACAAAATGCAGATTAAAAACACCCTCATCTTTTGCGCTGAAATATTTAAAAAGCATTGTTTTGGAGTTCTGCCTGCAGTAGAAGCAAGCTTTACAGTGATAGCAGCCCATTTTGTTTTGTATGCAGATAATAAAGAGTCTTTGAAACACAAAAATTAAGCAATAAGGTGTGACAGAGAGTGCTGTGATTGTATGGTAATGAACTCCAGAGGCATCAAAAGTTTGATATATTGCTAAGCNCAGCCATTTCCCTTGGGTATAATTAAAGTCTGCAAAGCTTGCCCCGGAGTCACGGATAGAAACAACCCTCCCTGTAGATAAATATGGTTCCACTACTGCCCGGGTGCTATGGTGGNGTTCAGTTATGCCTCACCAGGAAAACGTAACTGAAATGATTCAGAACTGGGGTTTTGGAACAATCTGAGCAGCCCACAAGATTAACCCTAATTCCTACAGTGCAACTGCATCAAATTAATGAGAACAACCACAATTAGTATGGTTACAGACAGTACAGTAACAACAAAGGCTTCTAAACACCTGTCAGCCCAGATCATCTCTTAGGCTGTGAAGGTCTAGAAATAAGCCCATTAAATATTTAACATTTAAATATTTCAACCAGAATGGATTAAATGAGCAGAAAATAGATATGAACAGTCAGACCTGTTTAACATCTTATAGAACCTAAATTTGAACACACTGTGGTTTGTTTTGTTTTGTTTTCTTATAAAA
This sequence comes from Neotoma lepida, assembly GCA_001675575.1. Lineage (NCBI taxonomy): Eukaryota > Metazoa > Chordata > Mammalia > Rodentia > Cricetidae > Neotoma > Neotoma lepida. Next base: position 203,132 of record LZPO01097189.1, on the reverse strand, counting down.
ACATGCTATAACAAGGATCTTTCAAAACAGATTGCTTCAAGAATAGTCCCTGCCTGCCATCATTCTGCATTTTCCCCTATCATGTGCAACTGGGCAAAAGAGTTNATTGTGAAATAAATTTGCATATGCACATATACACATAAAGATAGCATATTTTGTGACACATAAAATCTCATTTCTTAATGAAATCATAGTTATCAGTGCCCGTGAAGGACAGGAGAAGGAGTGATGGAGAGAAAATGGCTGGTGGGTATGGGCAACAGCCAGGCANGAGGTTGACAATGTTTGCTTGAATAGTAGAGGGAATTTTAAAGTCTCTCAGCACNAAGAAATGAGGTGACAAAGATAAGCCACACTGATCCATTCACCCCACCCTCTCTACATGTACCTTATCATGCCTTGCCCCATAAATATGTAGAGTTACTATGTGTCAATTAAAANTATAAATATAATTACAGAANTTGCATTTCTTTCATAAATAGTTTGCATTGTTGAAATGGAAATACGAGCAGCCATCAGAAGCATGAATTTAAATGTCAATGGTTAGATAAAAGCAAACTCAGTGTAGGACACATGTGTAAAACTGCAGCCCTGGGCTGGAGAAATGGCTCAGTGATTCAGAGCACATATTGTTGTTGTAGAGGACCAAAGTCCAATTTCCAGCATCTNCATCAGGCAGCTCACCACTGCCTGGAGCTCCAGCTTCAGGGAGCTGAAACATCTTTCAACTCCTTGGGCTCATTCACAGACACATATACATACACATAAATAAATAATTAAAAATTTTAAATAAAAGCAAATAATAAAAACTGNGCCCCCGAGATCTGGTTTAATATGAAAGAGAAGTTTTTTTTTCTCTTACTGAAAATAGATTCTTTTCTCATTCAATATATCCTGATTATAGTTTTCCCTCCCTCTACTCTTCCCAGTCCCCCCCCCACACACACACACCTTACCTCCCCTCCAGATCCACTCCCTTTCTGTCTCTCATTAGAAAAGAACAGGCTTCTAAGAGATAACATAAAACATGACAAAACAAAATATAATAGGATGAAGTAAAAACTATCATATCGAAGTTGGACACAGCAGCCCAACAGGAGGAAAAGATTCCCAAGAGCAGGCACAAGAGTCAGAGACCTTCTTGTTCTCACAGTCAGGAGTCCTCTAAAAATACTAAGCTATAAAATATTATTCACAGAGGACCTGGTCAAGACCCATGTAGGCCCTGTGCTTGCTACTTTAGTCTTTGTGAGCTCATATGGGTCTTGCTTAGTTGATTCAGAGGGCCTTGTTCTCCTGGTGTTCTCCATACCATCTGGCTCTTATATTCTTCTGTCTCCTCTTCACTGGGGTTCCCTGAGCTCTGAAGGGAGAGATTTAACTCGCTCTCCACCTAATGAATGGCTATGGGTCTCTTCATATCTTCTCATTTGCTGCCAGATAAAGTGTCCCTGATGATGACTGAATAAAGCACTGATATATGAGTATAGCAGAATATCATTAGGAGTCATTTTATTGATACTTTTACTTTATTATTTTTTAGAACAATAAATAGTGTTTTGTTTTACCCTAAGTCTCTGGGTTATCTAGTCTCTAGTTCTTGGTTACCCTAGCAGTGTTGGATAATCAAATCAGATGTCAGTTGACTACTCCAAGTTCTGAGCCACGACTGCCCTAGAATATCCTGCAGGAAGGACAGATTGTAGGTCAAAGGTCTTGTGGCTGGGTTGGTGTTTACATTTCTCTTCCAATAGCCTGCAGAGTACCTTCCCACACCAAAGAAACTAGAATGTAGGTATAAAAGCTCCATGTAGACACCAGCTCAACTTCTCCACATTCAGTGAGTTGTGTGGGTGTTGTCCTCAGCNATGAGACCCTGCTGNCAGTTTGCAGAGAACAACCTGTTGTCTTAGCAATAGCCTGGGTTGTTTGGGATTTCTGTGGAAACCCCTTGGCCAACAATTCAACTGAATACAACCTAGTCCTGCTACTGGAAGCTTCATTTGAAGACAAAAGATGGCCAGTTGAGACCCCATATCCCCCATTATTAGAAGACCTCTTAGGATCACCTTCACATATTTTAGAAAGTTTCCATTGCCCTAGGTTTCCGTATTTCCATTTCCTCAAATGCCCATCAGTTCCAGCTGTCTCTCCTCTCCCTCCCCACACGATCCTCCCTCTCCTGTCTCTACCCTAACCTTCCACCCTCCTCCACCCCATCACCCTCCCCACCCCACCCCCAGTCCATCCATAGAATATTTCTGCTTCCCAGAGAGATCCATGGTTCCCCCCTAGAGTTCCCCTCTTTGAAAATTTCAAGTTCCAGCCTTTCTGTTGTTCATATTTCATTTCAGATGTCTCTTTGTGACCACTGAATAAGTATTAATAAAGTCAGTTTGGTGAGAATAGGCACACAAAGACCACATCAGTGTCACTTGGGGTCTGTTTAGCTTCACCTGATTAGTGTAACCTAATTTCCCTCAAGAAATNTGTGTTGCTTCTCCCCCTCAAGTTTGGCACAGTGCTAGGGACCATTAACTGTGAACCAAACATTAATATTGGGGAATTATGTTTGCAAGATCAGAGGCTTGGGTGCGAGTAAAGTCACCCAGAACCACTGGTTGNCTAGTCTATGAATTTACCAAGTTACTAATTTACTAGACTGTTTTAAAAATAGGGGGGAGGGGAGTGTTGGTTTTGGTTTTANTTTTATTTATGAGACNGGGGTTTTCTACAGAGTTCTGGCTAGNCTGAAACTCACTGTGTAGAACAGGCTGGTCTCAAATTGTGACAATGTTCATGATTCTCTTTTCTTTCCTGGGTACTGAGATTACAGGAATGCACCACCACATCTAGAAAAGAAGGAGGAGGAAGAGGAGGAGGAGGACAAGGAGGAGGAGGAGANGCAGCCTACATATATTTTGGATGTTCACAGAAATTCTTAGTGGATGGCAGAACCTAAAAGGTGTGGGAAAGACAAGACTCAAGTCTTCAAAATCTCCCTGTGCTCACCTCTTGTTTTCTGAGTTGCTTCCTGATTCCTCCAGCTCCTCCCTCTTCTGCTAAACTACATTCCCCNTCTTCTCTCCAGACCTTCCCTCAGAGGTCCAACCTCCCTGACTCTGCTCTGCAGTTTCCTGAGGCTCCCAAGNGTGGGAAGTTCAGGCTGAGCTACACCTCAGCTCTCTTCTTTTAGTCTCTGCTTTCCACCAGGACATAGCCCTCATTCTGCNCCAGAANCTAGAAACACACCAGCAGAAAGCACAGCCAGGGCCAGTTAAACATACAAATGCAGCTATAAGAAAGTATCATCTAGAACATTTTAATGCTCAAAATCTATTCAGAAACATTTCATTCTATGAGAATATGGCCTATAATGTTTAGGACTACTTACAAGAAGCAAGTATTGAGAAACTGGTACATTCAGAAAAGTGGTGCTTGGGTGCCTTGACTCATTGGTGAACTCTCTTTGGCAAATCNGGCTTTTGTCAACGTGTTCTTTAGCAAAGGATGGTGTTTCTAAATCTAACAGATGCAATCAGGAAAGTNGTGCAAGTGACAAGTAAGTATGCCTCCAGAGTTGGAGTCACTCATCATTCANAGTGCTAGGGGCCTGCCTCGGGCTCAAGAATGAGAAATGAGACCGGTTAGCTCAGAGCCCAGCTGACACCAAAGACCACATGTGTGTGCATGATGGCTTCCTGTGTTGGACTGGTTTTTATTCATTTTTCGCTCTTATTGTGTTTATTTTTTAACATATTATTTTCAGTTGACTTTATTTATGAAGTCGCAGGCTAATGCTTCAAGACAGGTTCATACCGAGTGATATCAAGCCTATGTAATCTCCGTATACACTCCTCATTTCTTTGCGTTCCAAATATTCAAAATGCTCCTTACAACTTCATTGAAATACTCAAAACAAAATTCTCTCATACTAAAAACAAGGCTCCCTGGGCATGGAGGCACATGTTTGAAACTTAAGAGGCTGNAATGATGGGATCTAAGATTTTCTATGTAGCCTAGACTACATAGAAAGACGTGCTTCAAAAACAAAAACAAAAACACCTAACTAACTGGAAACACAAGAATCTTCTTGGGAATTGAAAGTTTCCATCAACAAATACAGGGCAACATTTCTAAAGATGTGTTGTGGATATTACATTCTAAAGGGTGCTGGATATCAACCAAAATACTCAACTAAATTTGGGCAGTATAAACTCCATTATCTCTCCCTTCCTGACAACGCATAAGGCACATTCATATATTAAATTTCTGAAATACATTCTGATGCNAGTCTCCTCAAGTCCTGCCTTCAAGCATGGGTTTGTTGTTCTCAATTTGTCCCTTTCCTTTTAGTTTCNTTAAATACTTACTACTGCTTGAAAGTCACAGATGCATGCCCTGCTGCTGTGAAGCCTGGAGGTGAGTTTTAGGTTTTGTGTTACTCTGTTTCTTCATGAAGAGCTTGCACTTGGCAGGGAACAGGAAAGGATGTGTGGAGGAGCTAGCTACCACAGCATGAAGCCAGCATCAAAAAGAACTGGTCCTGTACCAGAAGCAAGGAAGTGAAATGCCCTCACTGATGTGATCAAAATTTCTGTGATTAACAAATTGTAACTGATGAGGCTGTAGGCAACTCAGGGGAAACGAGAGGTGGACAGAGGTGCTAATCCTATACACAGCCTGCTAAGCACAATACTAACTCTAACAATGAATAAGTTCAACAGAATTAAGGCTAAAAAGGTCATAATGGAAAATAATGTCAGTGAGATTGTCACTTTCTCCAGGGGCTGATGAAGACCCAGAATAAAAATAAGTTAGTTTTGATCTCCTTGCCCTGCTATTTATCCAACTCAATACAAACAGAAAAGCTGCTGACAGATTCAGGGCACACCTTCAAGCTGTTATAAGAGCCAACTGCTATGCTAGCCTTGTTGCCCATTTCATCCCAAATACTTACAACTGCTATGACCTCGCTCTGTCTGCACCTTCCCGAAGAACTCCAGGACAGCTACAACAAGAAAGCAGCCCCAGTCAAAGTTATGACTTCCCACCGCCCCCTTTATCTGACAGTAAATATTCCAGGCTTTCACTATATCTTTCTCATTGCTTGGTTTTTCCACCTCTAGCTGCTTCACTCTCTATTCTAAATTTCTGTATTATACTAGTCTGCATTCTGTAGAAATCGAATCAATGAGGACTCAAATATGTAGTATCCTAGGCTCTGCAACTCCATGTTTGATCCCTGATACTTCTGAGAAAAGTCGTTAATTTTGATTTAGCATTTGAAAATTCTCAGATCCCTAGGCTTGCCCATTTTTTTAAATCATAAAACTTCCCATGAGAAGCCTGAAAAGTAGCAAATGTGTGGCTCTCCCAACATTCTCCTCACTCTTTGTTTAATCCAACATCAAGTCATATTAAAGTATAACCGTTTTTAGATTACCACATTTCAACATTCCTTCTATTTTGGGGGTCCCCTCACATAGTAATGGAGGTAACTTTACATAGTACATAATCGCCTTTTTGTTTTGCAACATGAAAGTGTTTTATGCTAGCATGAAGTCTTCTTATTTATGTTTCCAAACAGGGAAAACAAACCATGTAGATATTGAGTTCTGGGAGATGGAGGTCAGGGTAGGCTGAAATGCCCAAATAAATCTCTAAGTGGCTCATAAATAATTGAACCGACAAACAAGCTAGCTCAATTATACCAAAAAACGATTGCTCAGTGCCCCATATTATATCATTTGTGGTTAAAAAAATTTTGAAGTTAAATATAAATTTAACCCCCTTTCCCTCTGCTTATGGTTTCCAAAAAGGCCTGTCTGGAAAGGTGAAATTTTCCATGCTTGGTTTCAGCCTAAAGAGGAAACACTGGTGGAGGGGCACAGAGAAAATACTTAGTAAAGACTAGTGATTCATAGAGGGTGAAAAGTGGTTTTAATTTTATCATAACAAAATTATTAGGAGAAAACAAAGTCAATGGAAAATATTTACACTTACATTAATATCTCTACCTCAATTTGTTACATAGTAAGAAAGTCATCAAATAAGTAGGGAATGTTTATTTTCACTCTAAGATAAAATTCCATGTTGTGGCTGGATGGTGATGGCGCAGCCTACAGTTCCAGCACTCAGGAGGCGGAGGCAGGCCAATTTCTATGAGTTCAAGGTCAGCCTGGTCTACATTGAGAGTTCCATGACAGCCAAGACTACAGAGAGACTCTTTCTTGAAAAAAAAAAAATCCATGTTACTGTATATATAGAGTAACAATATTAATTATACTTATAACTGCCTCAGAAATATTTTTTGAGGGAAAAAACCTTATTCCTTATTCCTTATTGCACAATAAGCAACCAATCAAACACATATTAAAANATTCTTAAACAGGTGCTTTGGAATAAAACTAAACACTGAGATCAATTGCAACATAACTCTACCTGCCTCTGGAATAGGCACTGTTTCTTGCATGGTAGNNGAGGAAAAGAAATACATCTGCCTCCAAAATAAATCCTAAACATTTCGTAGCCACTCACTGTATTTTGGTGTTGTGTGAATATGGTATTACTTNATTAATGTGTCTCTGCCTCAAACAGGAAGCAAGAAAGTCAACTACATAAATTAGTTTGATTTGTCTACTCTGGAGCTTGGGGTGACACTACACCATACCATTTCCCAGATCCTGAGTCTCTATGCTTCTGCATAGAGCTCCCCCAGACTATCCCCACCNAAGCCTCTTTCTCCGAATCTCACCATCAGATTCTCTTTCATCGAGTAGCTCTTAGCAGTGTGATCTGCTCCTCCTCCAAATGGTGGAGTTTCTAAGGAATCAAACCCATGGATAGTTTTCTTTCCTGCCAAACAATAAGTCTAAAAAGCAATCNTGTTAGGTCTGCCCTGTATATGCCTACTCCATCCTGCCCTGGGGTGAATTTAGAGAAATAACCTCCTGACCACAAAAGACATCCCTTGTGTACTCTGTACTACCAAAAACTATAAATGAGCTATGAAAATGAAACAGAAAGTGAATCAAGAGTTGATGATTCTATTTAAAGTGTGATAATTGGGTGTTTTCTTCCAATCTATGAAAATCTATTTACAGGAGAAATCAAACTCATATAGAGTGGAACATATATATAGAAGCAACAGAAAAAAAAAGGTATATTTTTTTTTGCCTTTAAGGAAGAATTTGCAAATGACTCAGGAAGCCAAGAAAAATTGAGTGTGGTTCATGAGGAGACAGCAAACTCTCTCAGTCTTGGAGAACTTCAAAGAGAAGCTGGATTACCAACTGGAGCATCACAGGAGAAACCCAGCACTTGAGCTGGCCCCTATCTTGTCTGTGGCGCCTTCNTACCNTGAGTCTCAGGCTTAGCCGACTTGCAGTCTAGAGACATTGCTCCTTGATTTTAGACTTTTGGTGTTTAAGCAGTTGCTAGCACCTAAAATTCCTTTAAAGCAAGGTTTGAATCCTCAACAGAGTCACCCTTATCTCTCCTTCCAAACATTATTTGAAAAGGTGTTTAAAGCCTTCACTGGAGGGAGCCACTGAAGGGCTGGCAGGGTAGAACCTTTAACTGGGAAGATAAGTAGTCAGAAGATAATTGCACTAGGAAACCAGAATGTTTCCTCAGTAAGACNTCATTTTTCAAAAATCAATCTAANGTGGCCAATTAAAGTGGTGGGGAAGAGTAAGCCTTCAGAGAGATAAATATACTGGGGCCCTCTTTGCTTTGAAATAAATGGCATCCTAATACTCACAGAAGGTTCTTGGGAAATTTTTCTCTGACACTGAAATAAATACATGTNATTCATCATTGTAGAATTAGGAACCAGGGCTTGGCTATTTGGTTTCCTCCCTCTGCAATTCACAGCCTTGATTTTCCACACCCACAGCAAGCAACATTCTCAGAATGGAGGCCACCTCACCCCAGCACCAACCTCTACACTGATGGAAGGGGGCCCCACTTCTCTTTCTGAGCTCTGCTTCTTTGCCTTTCCCATTCCCCAGATAAATTGATTTGAAACAGTAGAGAGAAGTATGGGTTCAGGAGATGTAATGAATTGCCAGTTTGAACCAGCCTTTCACTGGGAAGACTCTCCACTGTCTCTGCTCTTCAGTTTAGACCTTCCCTGTTAATGTTCCTTCCCTGGAAAATGTCTCCTAATAAAGGCCACTTAGTTACCAAGCTGCTGGTACTATTTCTAGTGTATTTTCTTATTTCCCCTGGGTGCATTCATATAATTACACAATCTCTCTGTTGCACATACCATAAATTTACAGGCAGTCAAACACCCATATCTTACAAAGCTGAAATCATTTCAACAGTCTTCAACTTAGCCGTCATGCCCACCAGTCTCAAATGCCCCCAGAGGCGGTAATGCCACCTTCCCATTACCTATTTGGCATCTTTAGCATTTGAATTTGCATGCCTGAATTTTATGCAAACATACTTGCCTACTGCCCTGGGAGGGTGTATGTCTATCACACTGCAGACAGACAGCAGTGGGTGTCTTATAGCCACTGCATGCTTTCTACAATCTACAACAGTGTGAAACAGACCATCGTAAGNGCTTGGCAAACACTTAATGGTCAAGGAATGACATGATTATCAGGGAAAAAGATCTGGGCTCCTTACCAGCTGCCTGTCCATGCGCGCACGATAGAGTGAGCATGTAAGGTTATTCTGCCTTGATTCTAAAAACTCTGGTTCCTTGTTATGCTCTAATAGTTGGAAACATTTTTTTTATAAACAGGTTTANAATTTTTATTTTATGTTTTACGGAGGGCAAGGATTGGTGGAAGAAAGACTATAACTTTGTTAGGGCTAAAGGGGACTCTTTTTTCATCTAACTGAGTCCTGGGTTTGATTATGAACTCCCTGAAGGAGAATGCAGTGGCCATTTTACATTCTCAGCACACACAGGAAGAAATATTTTAATGAGGAGAGCACACACACACACACACACACACACACACACACACACCATTTTCCAGAGAGTTCTCATGGGAATGGGGTGCCCATNTAAATAAACATGATTCCAACCCAGCAATACAAATTTGGATGTGCTTCCTCCTAAGTTGAACTGTTGTAAAATTTTGAGGGTGGAAGGCTAAGACTTAGATGGGACCCGTCAAGAGCAATGACAACAAAAGAAACCTGGTGTGTCATGAGGACCCAGAGGGGGAAGATCACAACTAAAAAGGTATAATTTGAAATTGAGAGTTTTTTCTTAAGTATGACTGCATAGTGGGCATTTCTCTCCAAGCCCTTCCTCTCTCCGTTTTTGCTTTCTGTTCACCATGTCTCTTCTGTAGATTCCTTCACCTTCCTCTTGCCCTGGGTTTCCCTCTATGGCTGGGAATGTATCATTCTTTCAAATGCCCCACAATCACATAGCTGTCCACAAATGCACTGCTGCCCCAACATAACTGGTTCCATTTAACACANACCTACACACAGGCACATACCCACGCATGCTCCATGCATGTTCATCATATTCCGGTCCACAAAAGCTATTTCAGATAGAGTATTCAACCCTCATATTTAACAGAGAAGACACAGTACATATGTGAGAACTTTCATTGAATGGTAAAATTTTTGTGCAGCTACTTCCCATAGAAAGGAATGGCTTTCAGAAGGCTTGTCTCCTGTCACAAAAAATCAGATGTTCTTAATTCTCCTCTTCTCAGCACACTGTATGGCCAGCCTCTTTCATTTATAAACTCAACTCCCAAGCAAGAGGTTAAATCAGGCTTTAGGGGCAAGGCTGTACCTGATTCAGTTTTCTTCTTCTTTATTCTTATACTCCATAGGCACATGGCTGGGTTTTCTCCGTTGTTTCCTACAACACTGTTTTTTGTTTTTGTTTTTGTTTTTGTTTTTGTTTTTGTTTTTGTTATAGTGTAGTCTGTGAGCTGGCATGCCATTCCTCTTCATAATCCCGTGCAGTCTCCCTTGCTCTACCTTAGCATCTTGGGGTCAGTCAACAGTTAATTTCTTAGAGAAATGTATGGCCCATCAGTCATCACACAAAAGCAGAGTTGGCCACATCTCCTGTAAAAGTTTCAAACAGCTCTCTCTGCCTGAGTGAATCCTATCAATAGACTTTCCTAGGCCAAGGAATGATAGGGAGACTGATGAGAAGCTATGAAAATAATGTGTTTAACAATTCTTAAGACACTCCCAAAAGAAAAGCACTACATCATCCATCTTGCAGATAGCTGGAGACACAAAGCATCTCGGTCAGATGAGTGACTCTTTTTTACTCACTGCTTTCTGCCATTTCATTAGTCAAATGTCTAAAAGAAGCTGATTTAATATTTTTAAATGGCCTAAAATATCAGAATGATCATTTGTCAAGGACAAGTTCCTTCATTTAGACAGCTGTATAGGAGCCGTTTCCCAAAGGATCTGTTATTACTACAGAACAACATTCCTCTCAAAACCAAATGCTGTGCCATATAAGAGTTCACTCTTCTACACATAAATATATGAATTGATAGAATTTTTAGTAAGTTTTAATCAAGGAATCAACACATCCACAAATAATTTTAATTCACANTAAACTCCTTAAGTATTTCTTGTTCTTTTTATTTTTCTTGAGGCAGTGAAATTTGACAGCAAAAGCACATGAGCTCAGGAGTTCATTCCAAGCTCAAATTCAAGGTCCAGTTATTTATGGTGTAGTTAGGGATACGTTACCTAATCACCAGAGCCGTGGTTTCTTCATCTGTAAATTGTAGGTAATAAAATCAATCTTGCTGCTAAGAAGATTATATGAGGTAATACCTGTAAATCACTTTCACAGAGCTTGACATGCAGCATACATTAACAAACAAAATTGGCATTAGACACTTAAAACAGAACACTGCATAGTTATATCAGCTAAAGTTTCAAAATTGTCAAAAATAACTCTTAGAGAATATTCTTAGAGAACTCACCCATTCAAGGATTTCTGCATATTACCATGACAATAACGAAAGTTAAACTCTGCTTATAAACTGTCCTTTAAATCAAAATATTTGGGGATTAAAATGAGAGATGACGATAAAAACACATTTAGTTATCCAAATGATCATTGTAAGGATAGTACTANTGAAGCAGACCCTGTGCTGAAATGAGGAAGCATGGGCCAAGGGTATGCCTGGAAATACTAGAAACAGAGAGTAAGCCACCAGTGGGAAGTCAAGTAAGGAGCCACTTCTTGCCAAATCCGACTGTTAGCTTTGTCCTGCAGGGAATCCCTGGGGTACAAATACTGTGCCATGAGTTCCCCTAAGGGAGCTGGACTTAGGACTCATTTGCCCTTCTGCTACGACTACAGGACACACAATAGAAAAGGCGGAATGCTTCAGACTCTGTGAACAAAACCACTCCAGTAGTTCAGATGAGAGAGTAGTAGTGGGTTTCAATCAATCAATCAATAAATAAATAAATAAATAAAAATTTTTTTAAAGCACAAGAAAGCTAGAGGAGCACAGTTAGGGGAGGAAGGAGGAGAAGTCTCAGCAATAGTGAACATCTAAGGAAACCTGACTGGAGCACTGATGTTGTCCACATAGTTGACAGGTCTTTTTTGAGTATGTAAGAGTAATATTTAACCACTAAGTAAAGAAATAAACCAACATGTTTTTTTCCAGCTTCCTGTTTGGCAATCATTTAATAATCTTTTGCTTAAAGACTGCAACTTTTTATCCTAATTTAATCCCTCTATTTCTGCTTTTGTTGCCTGCATCTTTGGAGTCAGATTAAAAAATAATCATAGCCCTAATCAGTTGCAGAGAATTTCTCTCACTTATTTTCTTAGAGTAATTTTATAGTTTCAGGCCTTACATTTAAATCTTTAAACCACCCAGAGTTATTTTCCTATATTCTGAGATAAGGAACCAATTTCATTCTTATGCCTGTGTTTGGTTATTTGGTTGGTTGGTTGGTTGGTTTATTCATTCATTGTTCAGAGGCAGTGTCTTGCTCTAGACCAGATTAGCCTCCAACTCATGAACCGTCTATGTCAGGACCCCAACTGATTACAGACATGTTTCACCATATCTGGTTTCTTCTACTTATTTATATTTTCTCAATACTGTGTATTGAAGAAACAGCCTATCAAAGGAAATATTTAAAAGCTATATATCTGATAAAGTGTTAATATCCAAAACATATAAGGAATTCAAAAATTCAATTATAAATCTAAGCCAACACTATTAAAAATAGGTACAGGACCTATTCTTAATAGGTACAGGACCCTTCTCAAAAGAAGACATACAAATGGCCAGCAGGCATATGAAAAATGTACACCATCTCTCATCATCAAAGAACTTAAAATTAAAACCAAAAGATACTACTTCACATCTGTTAGAGTAGCTATTAGCAAAATGAAAAAATGATAAGTCTGATAAGGATTCAGAAAAGGGGAAACATATACTGGTGAGAATGCAAATTGTTATAAATATCATGAAAAGCACTACAGAGGCTCCTTGGGAGATTAAAAATGTAACTAGCATATGGCTAGCAATTCAGCCTCAAGGTATCTGTACAAAGGAAATTGAGAGTGGCTATACGTGCACTCCTGTNTTAAGTGAAGCACTGATAAATAACAACAAGATATGGAATTAACCTAAGTCTCTACAAGTGGATAAATNGNTCANGAAAAAGTGGTACATTTGTGCCATCAAATGGTTTATCCTTTGAAAAGAAGGGAATTCTATCATTCCTAACAACACAGGTGAACCTATGCTAAGTGAAACAAGCTATGCACAGAAAAGTAAGTCCTGCCTTACCAGTGCAAAAAGTTGAACACACACAATTAGAGAGTGGAGTAGTAGTTTCTAGGGGGCTGGGGGTGAAGGCTGGGAGATGGAGAGATGCTAGNCAGTTAAATAGGGAGAAAACCTTTCTGAAGTCCAATGCACAAGAGTGTGACTATAGTTAATAGCAGACTGCATATTTCAAAATTACTGAAAGTACATTTTAAATGGTCACATGACAAAAAAACAGTATATCCACTAAAAAATACACTCGTCCTATTTGAGTTGAAAATACTAGAGCCAACTATATGCTAAAAGGCTATTGATACCAATACCACTGATACCCTTCACTTCCAACACACTTGGCAGTTTACACATCATTACCAAATATTGTATCTGACAGTCAAAGCACCCATGGAATAGGATGATAAGCACTACACACTACCTCCCTCTTTGTTTTTTAGATAAAATTCATCAGTCACAGAACGATCATTTCTGAAGACCAGAGACAAGAGAATGGAGTGGCCCAAGGTCATCCTTCAAAATGAAGGAATAGGACTTAACCCTGGTTTGCCAAGTCCAGTGCCCTTTCTAAAAGGTCAGTTGTATGAAAAGACACTTAATGGGAGCTGTGAGATGATGCTGCAGAGGCCATCTAACTGCGAGTGGCAAGGAGGTCCCAGAATAGCCCTATCCAGTTCAAGATTCNCCATTAAACTCAAATGAAAAGTAAAGCCATGTCAAGTATTGACCAGTTTCAGGGTCTTCTCTAATAAGTCATGGTCCTTCATGGCCCTTTAAAGGCAAGCTTCCTGTCCTTACTCACTTGCTGTCCTTTGTACCTTCTGGGTCATATTATCTACTCTCTATGAATCCATGCCACTCA
>LZPO01097189.1:165623-187701 GCA_001675575.1 Neotoma lepida | reverse complement strand
ATAGATACATCTACAAAAAATGTAAGTGCATATTAGAGATATTCAAATTTGGAATAGCTTTCATGAACAAGGCTTCTGAGCTCATCCTGCTATGTGACTGTGGTAGTAATGAACTTTTATTTGAAGTAAAAATCTTAACTCTAGGAAGGTTTCTTTGCATTATTATTATATAATACCGACAATTTCATANATATATACAAGTATATATGATCATATTGATCTTCGACTTTCCCATTCAACTCCCTCCAAACATGTTCCCTACCAAATTTCAAGTCTTCTTTTTATTTTATTTTTTGATAACCCACTAAATCAATTAGTGTTGTCCCTATAGGGCCACCCACTGGAGCACAGGAAACCTGCCAGTGACCACACAGAAAGAACAATGATTCTCCCTCCCACAGCAGCTGTCCAACAGCCAATAACTCCTCAACAAAGGGTGGGGCCTGGAGAGCTGGAATTTTAGCTACCTTGGTCTTGCGTGGGTCTTGCACAAGTAATCATAGCTACTGTGAATTCATGAGTGCAATAGCCATGTCATGTACAGAAGACAGCATTTCATAGCACATCTGCCTACCCTAGGAAGCTTTCCTTGANGATAGCTAATGAATGAATACATCTATACGAATGACCAGATACATATGCAAATCAGGGGAAAGAAGTGTGAGACACATTAAATACTTACTCCAAGTTGACGTGTCATCCCATTTTGTAGTAGCCCGTTCTTTGGCTATCCGCTGACTTTCAACATGTGCAGAACACAAGTGGAAGAGTGGTATTATTTTCCTCCACTTTAACAGGAAATGGGCTCTTTAGAGTTAGTCTACATTAACTGCCACTCCAGGTGCTGTCTCTTATACACATCTAGATGTGTATAAGAGACAGTCCCAGTTGTGGTGTTAAGTAAATGCACAATGCAATCACCATGTATATACCTGTCTCTTATACACATCTAGATGTGTATAAGAGACAGGATCTATGCGTATGGCAGAATATTGTTAAGAGTCATTTTATTCCCACATTTTTTAGACCAGTATTATTTGGTTTTACTAGAAGTCCCAGGGCTATCTAGTCTCGGGTTCTTGGTCATCTAAGCAGTGTTGGGTATGGGTTCCGTCTCATGGAGTGGGCCTTAAGTCAGATCAGTTATTGGTTGGTTATTGGGGTTGGAGAGGGGCTGGATCTGTCTCTTATACACATCTAGATGTGTATAAGAGACAGGTGTGTGTGTGTGTGTGTATGTTTCCCAGTAAGTTGTCTTCTGGTTTTCATCTTTATAGTCTACTGGTTAGGCAATATAGCACATGATAGGCCCTCTGGGAGGTAGGTGTGATTCACTGATTGAGCACTACATTCATTCAAGGAGTAGCCTGCCAGGAAATTGGAAACTGTTCCTCACTTTGTAGCTTCACATTCCCGAAAAACGATCCTTTGACCTGATATCTTTCTAAGTCAAGAGACCAAGTTGTTCCTGTCAAGACCTGAAACACTGAAGTTTCCATTCTCCCACTGAGAAAATACGTATATAGTACAGTTCTCTGTCATCCTCCAAAACCTAAACTGACCAGAAAAAAACTAATGACAAAACTTACTATTCCTTGATATTTAACTTATCCCACTAGGGAAGAATTGATTGATTTTTAAATTATTTAATTAAACATAATTAATCAGTTAAACTTAAATTCTACTTAAGAATCACTGTCTAAAGTCTGCCTGGATACAGACCAAAACTTACTTCCATGGTAAGAGATAAAAAGTAAGCTGCTTCATGTGAAACAAAGCCCATGAAATATAAGCAAGAGAGGAGAGGACTATAAAAGACGATGGACTGCATAGCTGACACTTGGGGGACTCTTTTCAGCTCACTAGCCCACTCCCACCCTTCACCGAGCCTTTTCCTTCCTTAGTAAGCTGTCGGTTTCTATTTCATGCCTAGCTTAAAAGACATCACCTTGTCTCCATCACCTCCTGGTGACTATCAGGATTTTCACCTGACCTGCATACACTTTTAAATTATAATAAAATTGTCCTTGAGCGAGCGAGCGAGCGAGAGAGAGAGAGAGAGAGAGAGAGAGAGAATTAATGATTCCCACGAGGCTTACTTGAATTAGAAGAGAGTCAAGGTACAGATTCAGATTCACAAACTGCTGCTCTAGTTCTCCATTTTCCATTGTCACACTTTCCGGTAGGATAAAGACAGTGGCATGGAATCATAAAGGATGTGCTAGTACAGAAGACATCAGAATTGGTCCATGAGACAAGGAACAAGTGTGAGAAGGCAGTTAGAGTGGTGGTTCCTAAAGACAGATAACTGGCCTGTCAGAGAAGCCAGGGATGTCCTGACATCATCTTGCATCAGGTTTCAAAATATGGCCTTGGGAACCATGTCANTGTCGCTCTCTTGACTTCAAGCATCCATTCCACAAGAAAGCTGTGTTTCCATCCACCCGCATTAAAACCAGACCGAAATGAAATGCGCTGGAGTGACCAGAGTCCTTTGATGTCTTAAACACATTCCCNAAGGACTGAGCCAGCTATCTAACCTGATATTTCTGAATTCCTCATGGTGAAGGTTCTTCTTCATCTACCTGCCATGGAGATCCCTGTGCAAGTATTAGTTCTACCAGTATCATCTGTTACCTNCTCTACAGNTCTTGGCTCCTAAAGAAGTGAGGGCTTATATTACCCTCTAATTCACCGTTTCCCAAACTCTCCTATAGAACACTAACTATGGTATATATTAGTATATATATAGTATATATAATATGTATATATGTATATCGTGTATATATAACTAACTCCTATAAAACACTAACATGCTGAGATGTGTGAGACACGTTCAAGATAAATGGTGGCATGCCTGGTGCTTACCTAACATTGGGCATTTCTCCTCACATAAAACTAGGAGGAAGAGAACTATTCCTAACCTAAGCCTAGCTTTATCATAACTTCCCAGATGGTCACATGCAGATCCCCCTCTGGAGCGATCTCAGGTTGTCCACCGAGCCAAAGCCCTCTGAGGTACTTTCCATTCTTCACCTTGCCAGATCCAATCTTGCCTAGCATGAGAGTGTTTATGCTATCACTCAGCTCAAAAACCCTTTTGCCCACGATGGTTCCCACAGAGATATCACATAGTCTACTACACATCAAATCACAGTGTGTGTGGATTATTTCTAAGGGTGAAGCCAGGCCCTTGTGTACAAAAGAGGAAACTATTGGAAAAGGTATGATCAATGCAAAATTTTGCTTTATTTGAAATACTAACATTATGCTGTGGATTTAGACATGGTAAATATTAACTGCTTTATCAGACTCTTGAATTCTCTGAGGGCCATCAAGTTTCAAGCTAATATTCTTTCCATCGACCCATATGCTAATGCCACATCCAAATCCTATCCTATAAATTAATTTGAAGATATTTGCCAAGATCTATTCACTCCTTAATTTACTTATAGACTGTAGATATGAAAGCATCAGAAATAAGTTTAATTCACAAGATATTTAACTTAGGAAAATAATTTCTTCCTAGGGAAACAACAGTGTCAACGTGTGGCATAAAGTAGCTGAGTGNTTGAGTGTTACTTGTATTTTAAATTTTAGTTTAAAAGAGTCAATTGTTATTTAGAAGAATTGTGAGACTGGGATTTTTTTAAGATTGTGTGTGCGTGTGTGTGTGTGTGCTTGTGTGTGTGTACCACTGGTGTGGGGGTTCCTGAAAAGCCCAGAAGAGGGCATTGAGTCCCCTGGAGCTGGAGTTCCAGGCAGTTAGGAGCCACTGTATGTGGGTGCTGGTAACTGGCATCCGGTCTTCTGCAAGAACAGCAAGTGCTCTTAACCACTGAGGTAGCTCTTCAGCCTCGNCATGGTTTTGGTTTGGGGTTTTTGGAAGATTTATTTATGTATGTTGATTTGGTGTGTGTGTGTTTTACTTGCATGTGTACATAAGCACCATGTGTATACAGTGCCTACAGAAGCCAGAGAAGGACATCAGAACTTCTGGAACTGGAGTTACAGACTGTTGTACTTTCTTTGGGAAGTGAAACCAAACCTGCACCCCCTGCAAAGGCAGCAAGTGCTGTTAACCACAAGGTCACCTCTTCAGCCCCTTGCTTTGTTTTTAAGGACTCAACCTTTTACTAACCTAAAGCAACCAAAGCTGGGCTTGATTATATGAAAATCTTCAGAAATAATGCAGTGAAGAGCAGTTAATCTAGTGACTTTCAAAGTTCTTTATTGGTCAAAGCTTTTCTTTAGTGTATTGGCTTTTAGCATGTTATGGGATACAAATGCTCCTTGAAACACTGGTAGGAACATAGCTGAGTGTATCACATAGAATGAAATCATCATTTAATTCCTCCCAATGAGATTTCATCTTATATTTATTATTGCTTCTGTAGTGGTGAGAATACTATAGATTCACAACAAATACTTGTGAAATTAACCTCAGGAAATGCAATTCTGAGAAGGAACATCAGAAGCCTCACACTGTGGGTACAAATAGACACCTGCCNGGATTTGTGCCTAGAATAGAAAAGGAATCTTTCAGTCTCAAAAACAAAAAGACAAAGATACACAAATGGTTGATAAGCATATAAAACCATGGTTAACAGCATTAGTAATGGTAATGTCATTCAAAGTCTCAATGAGATGGCCCCTTATACCCATTAGGATAGCTACCAAAAGTCAGATCATAACAAGGGCCCAAGTGCCACTGAAGACAAGNGAAACTGGAGTGCTTCTCTGCTATTGACAGGAATGTAAAAACAATTCAGCTACTCTGGAAAATTTTTCTATTACTTCAAAAATTAAGAAAAGACAGGATCTAGAAATTCCACATCTAAGTATATGCCCAAGAGAAATGAAGGTGTGTGTTTATGCAGAAACTTGTACACAAATATCACAGCAGTATTATTTATATTAGGCAAAAGAGTTAACAACCCAAATGTCTATCTACTGGTGAGTGAGTAAACAAAGTGTAGTATAGTCACTAACTATATAGTATAATGTAATGTCACTTGCCCATAGGAAGAAAGACAGCACTGAGCTATGATGTAATACACGTCAATCTTAAAAGCACATTTAGTGATAGAAGCTACTCACCAAATACCTTACCCTGTATGATGCCATTTACACAAAACATTAAGAAAAGATATATTCATAGAAAAGAAAGCTGATTGATTAATGGTTGCTTAGAAATTATGAGGGTGAAGTGGAGGGAATAACACCCTAAAGGGCACAGATTTTTTTTTTAAAATACAAGGGACCATCAAGATTGTTCAGAGAGTTTGATTCCTGGGATAAACATCATGGATGGAGAAAAGAGTCCTCCAAAATTGTCCTCTGATCTGCACANGTGTCCTGTGATACACTTGTGCCTACACGCATACATGCACACACAATAAATAAATAAAATGCTCATCTAAAACAATTTTAAATGATCNAAATGTCATAAAATTAGAAGTAGCAGTGGTTGCACATATCTTTAAATGTACTAAAAACCTAAACGTAACCTTTCAAAAATGGTTTAAGGCCTTTTTTTTGCTTGTAGCATCTTTCAAGTTTACAGGCTAAACATAGACAGACAGAGGTGTCCCGACTGTATCCAGTCTGTTTCATTCAAGAACTGAATGAATAGCAATCATTGTCAAACATTCAGGACACACACTAGACACTCAATAAAAGTCTGACTTAATGAACTACACTAGAACTATTTTTATTAAAGGTGAAATATTCTGTCAAGGAAAACACAGTAAGATAAATGTCTTGCAACTAGGNCATTTCAAAAAGCAAGCATCACAAGCATCATTGTCAAAGTGAAAAATCTCTATTTATTTTATTGCCCAAGTGAGAAACCCCAGGGTTCCTTGGCTTCATCTTTCAGCTACCATTTACTCTGGTTCTGACTTTTGCACTCTCTGTATCCTTTGTTGGGTTTNTAGATTAGACATCCATCCTGTAGTATCCTGTGTTATGATACACTTATACTACTATATTAGTCTTTCCTCCTTTGAACTCACATTCTCCATGCACATCTTAGCAGGCATGTCACTATGATGCTTAAAAATTCTGTTATTCCCCATTGGCTTCAGTATCCAAACCCCAACAGACTCTTGAAAATCTGGTCCCAGCCTGACTGTCAAGGCTTATTTTCCTGTGTCCATCAGCTCCTTCATTAGACTCTCTCTAGAATACTTCTCAGTAGCAAGCTTTATGTTTTCTTGTTCCCAGGCCTCTTGATGCTGTCTGATTGTGATATTTCTCTTTTCCATTGCGTCTCCTTGGTTTGTGTAAGCCTATATCAGAAACTACCCGTTCTGGTGGAAGATCCACCTCAACTCCCCTACCCCATCTCTTTCCCCAAAACCTGCCCCTTTAAAGCCCACCAAACACAGCTCCTCCCCCAGAAATGCTCAAGACCACTCCCAAAGGGTATTTAAGCTGCATCCCAGAAAACAGACATGTGGTTTTCCAGTCTCTTGTAAACGAATTTCTAAATGGTCTTGTTAAATAAAACATGGAGGCAGAGGAATGAAAGCCTGACAGAGATCACAGGAATTAGGAACAGCTACCAGCCTCACCTTACCCCNCAGCTGCTGCTTCCAAAAAGGAGAGTATCTGTGACTTCCTTATACCTCCACATCTATATTCCTTTCTGTTCTGTTCTCCCATTGGCTCTTTCAGCCTAGCTACATCACTTCCTCCTATGACCCATCTCTGTCACTTCCTGCCTNTCTGTATAGACTCCAGAATTCTATGGTTGATGCTGGGATTAAAGGCAAGTGTCTACACACTTGACTGTTCCTAGTGTAACCTGGAACTAACAGGGATCCAGACAGACCCTGCTTGCTAAGTGATAGGATTAAGGGCNTGTGCTAATTTTGCAAGGCTAGTGGCTGACCTTGTTCCTCTGATCCTCAGATAAATTTTATTGGGGGACATGGATAAAATACCACCACAGTCTCGGTTCCTGTCTCCTCTCTGGAAGGCCNGAGAATCACCCAGGAACGCTTTACCCATTAAACCAGGGCTTTTTCTAATTCNGTCTGATTTGGTTTGATTTGGATTGCTGTGTCAGCAGAGAGGCTTATCGGGGTACAAAAACCTTTCACTACTTTAGTTTCCTTTAAGTCACAGAACAACTATATGCTGCTGAGGAATGCACAAGAGGCACCAAGATGGGCTGTCTTGTCACTGAGATACCATTCAAACTAAATCTAGCTCTCTGCTATGATTCCATAATCACCAACCAATACTGCATTCATAAAAATGTTCTTCCTGTTAATGGACCATTCCTAGGAATGGACCCTGTAGGCAGAATTTTCCTGTCCCGACTGCCTGTTACCAAATAACTGACAGCCATGTCCCCAATAACTGACTCAGAGACTTAATATAAATTATAAATACTCGGCCAATAGCTCAGGCTTGTTACTAACTCACTCTTACATTTAAATTAACCCATATTTCTTATCTATGCTTTGCCATGTGGCTCATGGCTTGTTACCTCATTTTCTAAATGTCCTGCTTNCTCAGCGCTGGCTGGCATCTCCTCTGANTCCACCCTTCTTCTTCCCATCATTCTCCTAGTTTGGTTGTCCCACCTATAATTCCTGTCTGGCTACTGGCCAGTCAGCTCTTTATTAACCAATATACAGTGTACAGAAGGATAATGTAATTCTTGCCTATATATATTTGTATATAGTTACTGTACTTATTGTAGGTAGTTTTACTATGTTACTTAAAATTTTCCCTTTTTATTTAGACAAAAATCTTGTGAATATTTTTGTGTATTTTTGTGAATATGTCATGTAATATTTTGATTGTGTTCTGACAAATAAAGCNTGCTTGGAGTCAGAGGACAGAGCTAGCCACTAGCTCACCAAAATTAACCATAGAGGTTTGGAGGACTGTAGACAGAGAGGAGACAGGAAGTAGTAAGGTCGGGCTGAGAGAAGATCTTGGCCCTTTTGGAGGAAGAAACGGAAGAAGAAGGAGATGACTGGTGGCAGCTCCCCTGCTTCTGTGATCTTTCAGGTTCTTACCCCAATATCTGACTCCCAATTTTTTATTGATAAAGAGTAATTAGTTAAAGCTTCACCTCCCCCCTCCCATGACAGCAAACCAAATACCTGGATATCAGAGTGTATACTCTCTAGAAATCAAATGTCTCTTTTAATATAATCAGATTTTTATTCATATTGATGTTAGTTTTAGTAACATAAGACAGATTTTTAAGTGTTTCAGAAGGTCTGAAAGACATGTAAAAAATCAAAATGCCATTGCTTTCCCACTAGAGGACCCAGTCCCTGGGTACAGAAACCCGATAAAACTTGTACTTGCCTATGACTCTCATCTAGTTTGCCTCTGTGACCATTGTGGCTTACATTAGGAAATATGGTTGGAGTGGTCAGGGGATGAGGAAGTCAGACACACATACTGAAAAGCTGGGGTCAGGTGGGATGCGTGTACTCTGATGGAGCCAAACCTACTACAGCACTACCCAAACCTCTCTGTGTTTATTATGTACAACACAGAGGGAGGGGTTAGCTCATCTCAGTAGGGGGGTCTCTGTAGCTAAGCAATCTCAGACTGTAAACATCTATAAGGAAGAAGCTGAAGTTGCTAGTTTTTGTACATAATGATCAATCTTCTGCAAACACCTGTGCTTGGACCACAGGACGAAAGCTTTGCCCATTTCAAGCCTGATCTATATGGGGAAAGGTTTGCCAATTTCCCATGGGTCTCAGTCCTTGGTCCTTGTCATGGCTGTACTCATGTCAACAATATACATTCACTCAGAACTTCACTAACTCGGGGCTTCCTCTGCTCCCTACAGTTGGCTGGCCCACAGGCACGACACTCAACAAACACCATGACAATTAGTCTTTAATACCAACTCTTAGAGTACAGTGAGAATGACTGGGTTTGCTGATTCCCATCCCTGAAGACTGACCAGTAGACATCATTTTCTCTCACCTGTAGGAGACAGATTTCAGGAGACAGGGTATGCAGTATCTCATTGATTCCATACATCAAGGTCTCACCAGAGCAGGGATGAAAAGCCTTTGTGTCACTCTAGATTTTGCCATTATGTCAAGCCCATGTCCGTGGCTATAGTCAATTCCCTCTATGCAATGTTACCCACAAGCCAATAACAAGAAGGCTATCAGTAATGTCTATAAAAATGTTGACCTTGGTTAAACGGTTCCTAAGACTTGGCAGACCTGGTGACGGACTACCTCCGAGAAGAGGAAGGCCTTTCTGCTCTAGGACATGCCCAGTTACCACTCAGCAGCACACAACAATATTTTAAACATTTTTTTAAATGGAACTAGAACTTTGCATTTTTATATTTAAAAGCGTCATATCAACACCAGCAAGAAGAAACCAAATAATTTCCAAGAATTTAAATATAAACACTGCAAAGAATTTCACAGCTTACCTCTTGGTTGAAGATGGCATTTCAAAATATAGACTAGTGTTTAAAAGGTTTTTGGTAAGATAAATATATGAGCCAAGAGGCAATGTATACCATGAGAGACACAAACAAAAAGAAGGAACCCTAAATTTTATTTCCAAAATGTACCTAGTGCAAACATTCTATTAAGAAAGAAAGATTCAGCTGGGTGGTGGTATGCACCTTTAATCCCATCACTTAGGAGGCAGATGGCTCTCTGTGAGTTTGAGGCCAGTCTTGTCTACAGAGAGAGTTCTAGGACAGCCAAGGATACACAGAGAAACCCTGTNTCAAAAAATCCAAAAAAGAAAAAAAGAAGGACTCTTTCCTCTCCTTCTTGCTCCCAACAAGGAGGATGTGTGAAGAGCTGCAGCCCCCAGAGAGTAATATTTGACACACAGCAGACAGCATGCTTCACACATTTGTAACGCTACCAGCCCAAACAGATGCAGAAATATATAGCCGTTCATACAGCGAGCACTCTCCCAGTTGCTTATGAAATGCAGAATGCTTCCCTGAGAACACAGATTCCTCTCTTCATTTGTCATACTCCTACCACAGAAATACACTAGCAAATAAGCTTGTGGCCAGATGTGTTGAAATGTTTTTGTGCTAAAATTTCCTCAAGTATTTAAAGATATGAGATTGATGCATTCTAAGAGCATAGTTACTAAAGTGGTGTTAATGTATTCAAAAATAAAAGAAAAATGACCTCTGTCTTAATATCACCCATAATTCCATTTCCATTTGCTGGAGATATAGTGGGATAAACAAACTGGAGTCTTGCTTATGAGCAGTGAGCACGAGACAATCATGTCACATTATCTCTAAGGGCTTTTGAATGTAACAGAATGGTGATACGTTGGCAGGTAGAGCAGTCTGAACTGGCAATTAACTATGAGAGATGATATTTCCCAAGTTCCCTCGTCTCAGGTGGAAAACTACCCAACATGTCAACAGGACCATGGATTTACAAAACATTGTGCCACCTACACATGCATCAGAGTCCTGTTTAAATCCACCTTGTGATATAAAATCCTCTATATCTGGCCCTCCAGGGATGCTGCCCTACTCAGGCAACTCCATTTTCCATACACAGAAGGAGGAATTTGGCTCTTTTGTTTGAACCATCTGAGCCCACCTTGACCATAATGGTTCCTATCAGAATTTCTCTCTAGGAGTTAGAATTTGTACAAAAAGGCAAATGAGGCATTTTGGCCCTTGATGTCAGAGCCTGCGCTTCAAAGAGCCGCTGGGCCCATGCATGGGTATCTTTTTTTGTTTTTTGCTACTGAGTAGCAAAAACTCAATGGTAGGACAATGGAGAGGGAGCAGGGCACACACGTGGAGATCCCAGAGAGGGCCAATGGAAGAGGGAGGAGACATTATGGCACTGGGGAGAAGGGTCTTAGAGAAGAAGGAAGCAAAGGTAGGAAGCCCTGTGTGGCTGGGAGAGGAGAGGCAGCTGCTGGCTGTTGGTAACATTGTGTTAGCTCCTGTTTCTAACCCCTTGGATCCAGCTAGCTGTGCTCTCCAGCTCCATTTCTCCCGAAAGGTACTTTGAGGCAGTTCCTAAACTCCCTCTATTACAGCACTTTGAGCCTGCCTCCTTCAGCCATCTAACCATTCCCGCCTACTTCCCACCATAGGAAACACAACACCTTGAAAGAATGNGTTTCTTCCTTCTTGCTATGCTCACTTAAGATTTTTTGACAATGTTTCTGTAGGTCTCNGTNGCTGCAACAAATAAGGTAAATTTGAAATAATGTATCCTTGTTCTCCTTCACTCTTGTATGCAGGACTTGGAGAGCCCTTTATTAAAGGGCACTTCCTTCAGAAATCCCACTTGTCTTTAATCAGAAGCAGAAGCAGATAATCAGGAGTTTGGAGCAACAGTGCCGGGAACGGGATCTCAGAAGCAGCTGTTTTCCCTTCACGGTCNCATCTGGCTGATCTGGCTAGTGTGCTTGTTTCTAGTCTTGAAAAGAAGAAGAAAAACAAAAGGATATGACTATCTGCCTTTCCATAGTTTTTAGTGATGTAGTGCATTGACCAGCCAGAGCCCACAGTTCAAAGACCTTATTAAAGGTCGGACAATAGAGTTCCTGTCCGGAACAAAGCTCACCTCCAGGGCACCTGAGTCAGCCTGTCCTTGTGTGGCCAAGTCCCTAACAAGCTCTGTAAAAGCAGAAAGATGTGCATTCCCAAACAGACAACTGAAAAATTCNAGTCTAGCTTGGACAAGAGAAGAGATCCATCTTGGCCACAACATGGATTTTCAGAAAAGGAGACTGATGCTACAATCAGGAGATTTGAATGCTCTCCCATCAGCTGTGGGGCTCGGTGCCTCTTAGTGAGGTTTTGTGTTATCACAATAAAGTCATTTGGTTGTTGTTTGGAATGCAGAGGGCTAAGACTTGTATGGTTCAAATTTTCTTCACTAACCCTCACGTCTGTCTTTATCATGCTCACGGGTAACTGCTTACATATAACAAGCAGTAACTGAAAGCTGCCTCCAGCACAATTAAGGCTATAAAATAGGTAACACTGACCTGACCCCGCCCCCTCTCTCTCTTTTGGTTTTTTCGAGACAAGGTTTCTCTGTGTAGCCCTGGCTGAACTGGAATTCGCTCAGTAAACCTCGAACCCGGAGATCTGCCTGCATCTGCCTCCCAAGAGCTAGGATTTGACCAATGCCTGGCGCGCTCTGACTTTCTCTTAGGCGAGACAGAAAAGGAACAAACTGTAAGGCCTCTGACTCCATGAAAGTGTTTCACAAAATCTGTTACCTGATGGAATTCTGAAGCTTCCAAATAAGCAGCTCACCTTGGTGGCAGCATTTGCTTCTGGAGGGTCTGTGTTGGTAGGAGACTGAAGTCATCTGCACCAGGACCGTGAACTTGCTTCCAGGCATGTGGTTTTGTTATTAACTCTTAGGAATTCCTTAGTGTTCTTTATGAGCTTCGCTTTGTGGAAATTATAATAAACAGGAAGTGTAGCTGTTGGGGGCGTTTTCAGGTTTTAGTTTAAGCTCATATTAATTAGTAGATTTTACCTGGGTTCCGGGACTGGGGACATGGTGGGCACAATCTGTTTTATGAACTGTTCTCTGGCATCCAGCTCCACTCTCCCACCACTTCTTCTGGTACCATTCTTCCCACAATCCTTTGCTGGCCAAGAAAACCTCAATCTGTCGATCCTACCACCTTTTCCAAATCCCATGGCCCCTGCCTGTCATCACCCTTCTCCTCTAACAGCTCAGTCTTCGCGGTCCATCATGGTAATTGCTCCCTTGCTCAGACCCTTCACTACTCGGACCCTCTCTCACTTTGTCTTCCCTGTTTGGCAGAGCTCCAGTTCCCTGCCTAATCCGTACTTGCACCTGCCGAGCCCTTTGTGGCTGGAGACAGGCTGCTCTCTGTTTACACTCTAGACCGGAACCTTAGAGGGGGCTCTTTCCGGTTGGCAGGCAATTCTGCCATACTGCCAAGTCCCTGTACCCCACTAGTCTAGACCTAGACCAATGTTTCCTAT
Source organism: Neotoma lepida (assembly GCA_001675575.1). Lineage (NCBI taxonomy): Eukaryota > Metazoa > Chordata > Mammalia > Rodentia > Cricetidae > Neotoma > Neotoma lepida. The sequence continues at coordinate 174,713 of LZPO01097189.1, read as the reverse complement.
CTTCTTTTCTTCGTGCCTCCAATATCGTTATACCTATTTTCTCTCTCAGCTGTCACTTTGCTTCCTTTTCCGTTGAGAGCACTGTAGTCGGTAAAGAATTTCTGCAAGCACCCACTGTCACAAGCACCCAGCATCACAAGCACCCACCATCACAAGCACCCACCATCACAAGCACCCACCATCACAAGCACCCATCATCACAAGCACCCACCATCACAAGCACCCATCATCACAAGCACCCACCATCACAAGCACCCACCATCACAAGCACCCACCATCATAAGCACCCACCATCACAAACAGCCGCCATCTGCAGCTGTGGGACAAACACTGCTGTTTTCCTGTTCTGAATATCCCAGGCCTTCTCAACTTACCTGAGAACCTACCCAGAAGCCCCTCCACTATCAATTTCCCATCTCTGAGAAATATTACCCACAAGGAAATGCATGTCTTGTCATTTATTCCTTCTTAGTTACAATATACCATTACATAAGAGATGTTTCCAATTTAATTTGCCTAAAACCAGGATCCTGCTGTCCCATCCCCAAGCCCCAGACATCTCCTCCCACAGCTCCACCTCAGTTAATAGNGTCACCATTCTCTAGCTACTGAGATTAAAATTCTTGGAATAACTCTTCATTTCTTTCATCCACATCCCACAACAGGTCAACATATCCATTACCTTCAATATATTAAAATATTTTAAACACGACCATTTCTTGCCACTTCTTTGCTTCAGCCTGGTTAAACCCACCCACATTTCTCAACTGGATTATCACAATAAACTCCTCACAAGTCAATCATCTCTTTCAGGCAAGGCTCAACCCAATGGCACAGTGACTGGATTAAAATACTAGCACTGGACAGCTAGCTCAGCAATAGAGACATTGGCTAGCCATGTAGGAGGCCCAAGGTTCCATCCCCAGCATCACCACACAGACACATACACAAACAGACACTGATATCCTGCATCCCACATCTGCATGCACTTGCACACTCTGNATCCCCACTTCACAGAATTAAAACTATCCAGTAAGTATCCTACAAGACCCTGTATGATCTTAGCTCTGAGTTTCTCTCTTCTGGCTCTCACTTTCTGCCTCCCCTTGTTCATTTCTGTTCCTCAAAAACCACTCAGGCTAGGAACTCTTGCCAGAAAACCATTTATCATATTCCCAATGCCCTGCCGGGACCTTACTGAATGGCTACCTATGAGAGGCCTGAAATTCAGCCGCCCTCAACCAGTACTCCCTTCTTGTCAGCCCTGCTGAGTTATCTCTCTTTCATTATTTCTATTCAATCCTCCACACACACCCTGTTCTCTTTACCTGCAGTACTGGGGTTTGAACCTAAGGCCTTGCCCATGAGAGATAAGCACTGAATGATAATTCAGCTATATCCACAGCTCTGTTTTTACTTGTAATTTGAGACAAGATCACTCTAAGGTATCTAAGCTGGACTTGAACATTTTAGCTCAAGCAAGCCTTGACTTTGCAGTCTTGCTTTCTTGGCTGCTCTGAGTAGCTGGGATTACAAGCCTGGGCCCACCAGGNTCAGAACTACTTTTATTCTGTACCTGTGCTAACATCTATGCTCTCTTTGTTCACAGTCGACAAGAAGCAGAACAAAACTTTCTTGAATGTGAGGGACACGTTGTTTACCTGTTGCAATATCCCAGCACCTGAGATCAGTACCAGACACAAAGGAAACCCTCAAAATCTGTTTGTGGAATACATTAAGAATGACACCTGCCAGCCCTTGTCTTAGTCCGTGTTCTATTGCTGGGAAAATACACTTATAAAGGAAAGCATTTAATTGGGGACTTGCTTACAGTTTCATAGGTTTAAATCCATTGTCATCATTGTGGGGAACATGGTGGCTCGCAGGCAGACTTGGTGTTAGAGAAGTAACTGAGAGTTCTACATATGGATGTAGCAGGAAGAGAGAGACACTGGGCCTGGGCCTGATTTGGGCTTCTGAAACCTCAAAACCTCCAGTGACAAACTTCCTCGAACAATATCCCATCTACCCCAACAAGGCCACACCTCCTAATCCTTCTATGTACTGCCACACTCCCTGATGACCAAGCATTGAAATATATGAGTCTCTGGGNGCCGTTCTTATTCAAACCACCACACCCCTCATTGTTCTATCTGCAGTGCATCTCTCTCAGAGGGTATCCTTTCCCTGTCTGTAAAAAAAGCCGAGTGAAAAGTTGTCCTCATTGTCTCACCTTTGCTCTAGAAGAACTGCTGACTAAGGGAGATGCAGAGCAAGGGGAGGAGCTCCCGTGCGGGCCTTACAAGGTCAGCATTAGCCTGCTGTGCTAACAAAAGACAATAATGGCCTTGGTAGCTTAAACAAAGGAGAGAAATTTCTCTAGCAGAGATTACAGAAATTGGAGGCTAGATGTCCAAGACCAGTGTCCCAGCCAAATCATTTCTGATGAGATCCTTCTGAGCATCAGAGCCAGTTTCTTCTGTCTTTCCCCTACTGGACCTTTCCTACACATCCACACAGAGGGGAGAGCCATCTCTCCAGTGCATGCGCTGCAGTGGCTTAGAAAGGCTTGGTTGTCTCTGGAGACTTCACAGGATGAAGTTTAGTGCACACCATGAGTTAACAAGGGTGCNGAGTTAATCAGACTCTGGTGTTTGGCAAGGGGATTGAATTAGGTAAAGTCTTCAGAGTGGAGCACTTCGATTGACTAAAAGAGACACACAGCCACCTTCCTTCACTCTGCAGCTTTTGTCAACTTGAGACAAACTTAGACAAGTTTGGGAAGAGGGAACATCCAGTGAGGAATTGCTCAATCAGCTTGACCTGTGGGCATGTCTGTGAGGCATTTTCTTGGTTAATGATTAATGTAGGAGGGCCATGGTGGACATGTGGGCCTGGCCCACAAAAGAAAGGTAGCTGCGCAAGCCATGGAAAGCAAAGCCAGTAAGAAGTGTTCCTCAGTGGTCTCTGCCTGAGTTCNTGCTTTGGCTTTCCTTAATGACAGACTGTAGTCTGTAAGACAAATAAACCCTTTCCTCAGCAAGCTGCTTTTGGTGAGTGTTTTATTGTAGCAACAGAGATACAAACTAGGANCCTCTGTCATGTCCTGTGCCATTTGGGGAACTCTGCTAGCAATAAACAATGTAGCCCCTGGATTCCACACTTCCAGAACATAAACCAAAACAAGCCTCTTGCCTGTATGTTACCAGTCTGTGGTACTGTGACCAACAGACCATGCACCTGAGGACCTACCTTTACAACGCCAACATTGGAGCTAACTGATTCCTCTGGGACCCATCTCCAAACACTACATTGGGACATCAGTCTTTAACACGTGAACAGAATGGGGGGGCAGTCCATAACACATAACAGGGCCCATTGGATCCTCTTGCCTCAAGCTCAGTGCAAAGTAAACTAATGTTTTTTCAGTTCTTAGGAAGGTCTTAATTTTCCCTCACACGCAGCATCTTGATGGCTTAGGGAAATGCTTTTCCTTCCTACTATGATTGTTAACCATGTGTTTTAAAATAGTTAAATCATCACAGTGTTTTATTCACAAAACAATACATCAATAAAAAAATTAATGAGNTTAATGAATTTTAAGGGTCTACTCATTACCACATTCCCCATTAATACCCAAATATGCTGGAATTTCCAAGTGCTTTATTTAAAAATATTTCTATTATTTTTAATTATGTGCCTGTATATGTTTCTGTATGGGGGCATATGCACACGTGTATGGGTACCCTTAGAAGCCAATTATAAGTACCCCAACCTGTGTGCAAGGAACCAAACTAGGATCCTNTGCAAAAGCAGTATGTACTCTTATCCACTGAGCCATCTCTCCAGACCCCAGCCCCAAATGCTTTTTTTAAATCCTTGAATCCAGAGTCCCCAAATGTCAGAGACTAATCACATGGCATTAGCTTTGGATACAAGGAGCTAGCAATCTCAGGAGAAAAGATGGGCATAGGTCATGGCACTAAAACAATGTCTGCCATGATATAGTGGAGTGGCAAAGTGCCAGGGAACACAGACAATGGCAAGTCAGCCATTTTCTTTACCAGGTAAACCACCTGAAGCCCTGATGGCATTTCTAAAGATGGAAATAATGGTGGCTTTTTAAATTTCAGTGAACCTTTAGCAAACATGACACATGACTTTCAAAAAGAAACAAGTAGGAGCTACCCTGACTAGGAGAAAAGAAACCATCAGCAGTGCTTCATGTTAACCAGGAGGAGAGAGCCCCCTTCTCTCCCGACCCTGGCATACTAGAGAAACAAGAGGAAAGGCCTGGGAACTGCACAAATGCTTCCTTTTGATGATAGGATTTCTACTTTCAAAATCATTTTTAAAATTTTAAAACTGCAGATAATAATTGTACATCTTTATGGGGCACAATTCAACAGTTCTGTTAATGTGTACATTGTATGATGATCAACTCAGGGTATTTTGATATACTAGCATCACACACCACACACACACACACACACACACACACACACAAACACACACACTTGTGATGAGAGTCTTCATAGTTCTCTCTCCCAGCTATTTTGATCCATATATCCATATATCCAACTATAATCGCTCTTCTGTGCAATATTGCACAAGACCTATTCCTTATTCCTTCTGTCTGTCTGTCCGTCTATGTACCCATCATCGAATACTTCATCCCCCTCTAGACTTTTGAAACTGNTATCCCACCCTGTTTCCTTGAGCTCAGCTTTTTGGATTCCATCTTGAGCAGAGTTGGGTGGCATTTGTCTTTCAGTGCCTGGTTTATTTCATTTAAACCTTCTGGATTCCAGGTTCATCACGTTAACACAAATGGCAAGATTTTATTCTTTTTTTACAGCTGGATAGTCAGTTGTCCATGGATTATATTTTTTTAAGCTGAGACAAAATTACTAGTCATCAGAGCAATTTAACATTAGAAGACAGTGGCAAGGCAGAATTTTTTATGAAATATTGCTTTTATGATTGTTCATTGAAAGTGAACTTTTTTGAAATCTTTCAGANAAAAACTATTTTTCTTACTTGCTTGAAGTGAATATAAACATTTGGCAAATTTTATGACACAATGTTTATTGTCTAACAGTGTCCAAATGTGAGACAAATCATACCGAAAAAACTTCTAGTCAATAAAAAGAATTCTGAAAAATTCAAATTCATTTTAGTGGAGCATTTGAGTTTCATTATACTGAAGACAATCTTGTTAAGAAATTGATGAGCTCTAAAACCAACAGCTGCCATTGCATAAAAGCAGTCGGCTGAGTTTCCGTGTTTTCCAAGATGACACGAGGCAAGACGGTGTGAGTCTTGCCACCTGGTCAGTGTGAGGGGCATTTGTCTTGTTACTTTTCAGGACACAGTTCTTCATGGTGAGCAGTGAGCTCTCTACTGTGGCCCTGAATGTTCTATAATTATCTCTGGAAATGGCTCAGACAATGGCTGAGGAATGTGTTCAGACAATAGAAATATTGGTAGCACTTTTCACACACACACACACACACACACACACACACACACACACACACACAAATACACTATGATAACTTGTGCCAGGACCTACTTTCACCAGCAGAGAACCCAGCATTATGGCCCTTTTGGTACTTCTGTTTGAGCCTGCAGACATCATAGCAGAGACTGTACCACAGGTTGGCATGAACTACCTGCTGCTCTATAGCAGCAGCCTTTGGTTTTCTTCTATTCGTGAGGCAGATAATATGCAGAGGTCAAAAACCAATACAATTTGGTAACATACACAGAGATATTATTAGCCCACCTTTTCCTTATGCTACTCCTGCCAATGTGCAACATCTCTCTGCTTCCTACTTACATCAATCATCATGTTTAAGATGGTTACTTTATCCCCTTTGTCTCCAGGCACATTTTCTGTATCCTTTCCTCTGACCTATTGCTCTGTCTCTCACATATTTGTACATCCTACCTTGCCCTGATAATTCAACAGTTAAATCCTTAAACTCCAATGGTTTCTTTTCTTTGTATGAGTATGTATGTTTTGTGTGTGTGTGCATGTGTGCCTGTGTGTCTTGCCCTGATAATTCAATGGTTAAACACTTAAACAATTGTTTCTTTTCTTTGTACGAGTACCTATGTTGTGTATGTGTGTGAGTGTGCATGTGTGTGTGTGCAGGTGCATGAGCACATGCGTATGAATGTGTCTGGAGGCCTAAGGTTGATACTGGGGACCTTCCTCATTCTCNACCTTTATTCTTTTTGAGATATCTCTTGGTCAAACCCAGAGCTTGCCCATATNGCTAGTCTCACTAGCCAGCTTGCTCCAAGGACCATCTGCCTCCCTCTTCTGAGGACAGTTTCAGGTGAGTCAACACATCTACTATGTGCACTGAATCTGAATGCTGGCCTTCCTACCCATGTGGCCAGCACTATAACTCCTGAGCCATCTCCCTAGTCCTGCTAAGTCTCCTTTAAGACCCACTTGATAGCCTCTAAACTCAATTATTCAATCTGAAATGATATTTCTTTTCCTCAAAAACCAGTAACAACTGTTGACCATAACATTGATACATCAATCAATATCATCATGCATCTAGACAAGAGTGTGTGCCTCGTCTTCTCTAAGTAAAGTTCACTCAATGTTTAAATATTATTTTTTAAAATTTGTCTCATCTATGATTTTCATCTAGAGTACAATTGTAAATTTCTTGATAAGAGCAGTCATCATCTGTCCAAGTCCCCAAAGCAATGGCTCTCCATCCTAATCCCTGGACTAGCAATGTCAGTATTACCTTGGAACATGTTAGAAATGTAAATTTTCATGTGACTCCTAAGACCTACTGATCAGAAATTCTGGTTGAGGCCCAACAATCTGTGCTTTAACAAGCCTTTGGGTGATCTGGTTGTTAAAGTTTGGGGACCAATGCCCTAGAGCATCTGAAACAATCTCCTGAATATTTATTCATCCCATATCCATTCAATAAATATTTATGGGTTGCCTACTACCTGCCTGGCATAAGGTTAGGTACACAGCATAAGAACATGGACTCTGCTCCCATGCGTTTGTAGGCTAGTGAAGAGACAGATATTATTAAGCAATCTCATGAATAAATATAAAATGGCAGCTGTCATAAGCTGTACACAGAAAGACACATGAAAACACACAATGCTATGAAACCTTATGGAGTGATCATGTCTGAGATATGCCTCTGAAAAAGAGTGCCACTTCAGCTATAAATGAAGGATGACTGTGTATTAGCATGTGATGAGGNACCAAGGCATTTCCCTGACTGGGAGAAACACCTGTGCAAAGGCCTGTGACTGGAGAGGCCAGAGCTCAGCAAGTCAGGAGGAACCTAATTAAAGGTGGATTTCCACTATACATGGGAAAAAAATCATGACCTTATAAAAGTAAGGAGAGCATTGAAGAAATGTTTGAACAGGAGCATGGGTGGATTTAGGGGTGCCGTGACTATCGCTATGTTTGGAACAGGTGGATTTAGGGGTGCCGTGACTATAGCTATGTTTGGAACAGGTGTCAATGTGAAAGTGAATCATACAGCGGAGGAGAGGGTTTGGGAAGGCGTTAACTTTTGCTGCAATGCAGAAAAAGAAAGATGCCTGCCTAGACCATAAACACGGCACAAAAGGGAAGTAGTTTAGGGGGGAGGTAAAAATTGGCAGAATTGACTGTTGATAGACATCACAAATAAATAAAACTAAGTGTCAAGCATGATTCTAGGGTTCTCTGGTTTGAATGATGAAAGAACGATAGTACTATTCCCAAAAGTAATAAACACTGGAAGGAGAGAGAGAGTGGACTTTGGGACAGCCAGGAGATCAGTTGGCAGAAAACGAGAAGGTGAGTGATGTGGGTGAGGCTCCTGGGTAAGGCTCCTGAAAACACTAGAGAATGTAGGGCACCAATGAAAAGACTTAATCCGAACGGCAGACCTGTTTTCCAGGACAGAACAAAGAAAGGCTGATGTCGCTAGGCTGAGATGTTTTAGAAGAAAGTCGATGCAGTCCCATCTAACAGATCCTGGACTTCCAGGGAATAAACCATGTGATCTGTTCAGAGATGCATGCAGGGTTCAGTGGTAGCTTGGGAATGAATGGAGAATAGCTAAAAAGCTGTGGCAGGGGGTAAGANTAATTTCATCAGAGAAATAGGATCAACAGGAAATATTGAGGTCAGTTAGTATTTTGAACTCATCACAATACCTATCTGACCTATGATGCAAATTTCTCTCATGGATCCTGTTGTCTTGCCGTGGTCATAGAGAGAGTGAGTGTACACACACTAACTGAATTTCAATTTTTATCATTCAAATNTGGTAGCAGGCTGGAGAGGACCTTGGAACCTAATAGACATCTGTAGACTGCTTAGTCAATGATGAGTGATGAATGGATTCTATAAACTGTTTTAATTTGTTCATGTATGAAAATAATCATAACTAGGCCATTTTACATATAATTACATATCAGCAATGTTACACTAATTCCAACCTTGCTTCAAGGAAGCCCTAGAGTAACTTTCCAGCATTTGCTCAAAATTTTGGCTGTCACTTCCTCTCTTTACATGTTCTGTTTGATGAGCCCAAATTGCATTGGGCCTAACTATAACATCCGGGGCTAACCTCAGGGAAAGGTTCCAGGATCTCATTACTGGTGACCTGATTGGGAATGAAGGGGCCTGGGTTCTGCCTGTGGCATTGATAAAAAGCCTCTGTGTCCTCTCCCACTACCTGTTCCATAGCAGGGTCAAGCGCAGCCTGGCTCTGCCTCGCCCAAATGATACCATTTTCACTCTGAGTCAGTACAGAGCCCTGGCAAAGTTTCTCAAAGGGGAAGTGGGTGGAGACGGACAGCTCAAAAGGCCAGAAATTTTCTAGAATTCACTGGGAAATGATATAAAAGTAAAAACTCCTAATTCTTTGTATTTTCTATCCTATTTCTTCCATTCTCTNCTGATGCCTGAATTGTAAAGGTGCAAGAGGATAATCATTTCTGAGAGAGAAAAAGTATCTTCTAAGTCATTTTCCAGTGAACAAAGGTCCCTGGGAGAGAGGGGGTGCTCATATTCCCTTCATAGCTTTCAGACTC
>LZPO01097189.1:108288-121414 GCA_001675575.1 Neotoma lepida | reverse complement strand
AAAAAAAAAAACAAAATAGAAAGTGAACCTTGTTACTAAGCACCTGAAGCCCGTATAGAAGAGGCTGCGTGTTTGCTGGTCATGTGTTGAGGGAATAAAGCTGAAGNACAAACTNGGTGACTTGGTTAGCTGGCTCACTTTAGAATGAAAGTCAGGGAAAAGTCTCACACTAAGAAAAGGTGCTGTTTTCNTGTATCNAAGTTTTGNAAAAATCAAATCTAAAATCCTGGCTGAAAGACAAAGTTACNCGTACTCCCACAAAGTTAATTTGGGAATTAACACAAGCCCAGGAGATAATTTCATGTGTTAATTAAATTAATATCACCCCCAGCCCTGGACCCCACAGCCTGAGTTTCAAGAGAAGGGGTATTGAGGAGTTTTGTTAGTGATCTTCGGTTTAAAGAACGGAAGACAAGAGTTGATCCTTGACAGATAAAGTGGGTTAGTTGGACTAGAAAAAGGTGTCTAAGCCAACACAGACCATACTAATTCCTTTTTACAGTGTCTACAGTTGCCATGTAACCCTGAAATGCTGTGGGATAATGCTCTTGAACACTGGTTTAATAAAACACTGATTGGCCAATAGCCAGGCAGGAAGTACAGGTGGGGGAAGCAGCCTAGGAGAATGCTGGGAAGAGTAAGGGCAGAGTCAGGAGTGGCCAGGCAGGTGGCCAGACAGACAGAGGGAGCAAGATGACAAGGCAGAACTGAGAAAAGGTACCTAGCCATGTGGCTAAACATAGATAAGAATTATGGGTTAATGTAAAGTGTAAGAACTAGTCAGTAATAAGCTTCAGCTAATGGCTGAGCAGTTATAATTAATATAAGCTTCTGAGTGATTATTTTATAAGCACCTGAGGGACCGCCAGGCCAGAGGAACGCAGGGCCTGGGGGGACCAGGCAGGACAGAGAAACTTTCAACTACACTGAAATCACAATTAGATGCTGTTAGTCACATATTGAAACAACTCTATTGGTACATTTTAAATCTCAGTGAATTAATAAATTGGAATCCTGTGTTTAAATGTTTGGTTTATATTGGAGTAATATATCTGAGATTTGGAGACTGCCCTGTGTTCTGAGAGACCCTAAGGATATTTAGAAGGATGGGACCAAAGTTAAGCTCACCTGAAATGAGTATCATTAAACATAATAATTAAAGTATAAGTTCCATTTCATCCCCAACCAACATCTCAAAAATAAATTTGTTGGTTCAGATTTATTGCACTGTTATTTAAAATTGAGGATCTAGATGTCGACATGATAGCAACTCAAAGGATGGGTGTGGTGATATTTTATCTATGTTCCCCAATAAAATTTTTCTGAAGATCAGAGGAACAAGGTCAGCCACTAGCCTTAATCCTATCACTTAGCAAGCAGGGCCTGTCTGGATCCCTGTGAGTTCTAGGTCACACTAGAAATGTGGAGACATATGCCTTTAATCCCAGCATCAACCATAGAATTCTGGAGGTCTATACAGACAGACATGAAGTGACAAGAGTGGGCCGTAGGAGGAAGTGATGTAGCTAGGCTGAAAGAGCCAATGGGAGAACAGAACAGAAAGGGATATAAAAGTGGACATAGAAGGAAGTGAAGGTGTCTCTCTCCATTTTGGAAGCAGCTGCAGTGAGTCTGGTAGCTGTTCCTAATTCCTCTGATCTCTGTCAGACTTTCACCCCATCTCTGTCTCTGTGTTTTATTTAAAAAAACTATTTAGAAAATCCGTCTTACAGATGGGGACCACATTTTACAGAAATGACATTGACAAGACCAGGTTGAAATAGAAACTGCAAAGAGCCATCCTGTCTAGGAAGAATAACTGTTNCATATACCTTCTGGTCGAAAGAGAGAAGTGACTAGAAAATGACCGAGCAAGAGAGATCCATGTAGTAATATAATAGCTCTTCATGTTGACCATGAAATTTACACAAATTTACATGTGGGAAGATAGCATAGAACTATACACACAGAATTCCAATATCACATTTCTGTTTTTCATACTGTATAGAGTGTGTAAGATGTAAGCTTTGGATAAAACTGGATGGAGGGTATATATAGAACCTCCCTAATGTATTTCCAACTCATGAATCTAAAATTTTTAAAAATTTAGAACAGTAATAAATTAGATAAATATGGTTTCCAGATTACTGAATACACAGAACCTCTCTTCATTATCTCCTTTATTCCCAATTTTAACAGTCACCCTGATGTAGGTATGATGGTGTATACCTATAATCCTAGTGCTCAGGAGGTGGCATCACGAAGGTTATTAGTTTATGGCCAGTCCGGGCTATATATTGAGTTCCAGCCATAACAAGATCCAGTCTAAGAAAAAAAATCATCCTAGTTAGTCAATGCCTATTGGCATGCAATCTGAGGATGTTTTTTGTGTTATTCATATCTTACTGTTTTCATTCTTACAGATGCATCTTTAAAATATAATCAAACTTGAGAATATAATTAAAAGAGATGAGAAAATATCTCACTACTATTAATTCCCAAGTATTTTGNTAGTTTAATTATGACATCATTTAGATATGGAGTAAATATCTGCCTTTTCTTCAATTTTCATTTGATCTCCTGAATCATATCAAGTTACCTTCCCTTGCACCTCTTGTTTTAAAAGGCCCTTGCTGGGCTTGAGTTTTAGTGTAGTGTAGTATTTTTCTGTGTCTCAGCAGCCACTCCCAAAAAACAATCCAGAGACTTAATATTAATTATAAATGCTCGGCTGGCCGATAACTTACGCTTGTCTCCAGCTCTTACAATTTAAGCCTATCCATTTCTATTAATCTGCGTGCTGCCCTGAGGCTCATTTACCTCATCTATGAATTTTCCATGCTGCTTCTTCCCTGTCTGGCTCACGACTCCCTTAGACTCCACCCTTCTCCCCAGCATTCTCTTTGTCCTGAAATCCTGCCTAGCAATTGGCCAGTCAGCTTTTTTATTAACAATGAGAGCAATACATATTTATACATATTTATAGTGTACAAAGTTTTTTCCACAGCATTTTAGCTCATTCTTGTGTGTGTTCATTTCTTTTCAGATTCTCTCCGTTCACAGTAGGCAAAACTGTATGAAAACGAGATCATCAAGTCCAACCTCAGAAGGTGGATGTGGATTTTGGATGAGAATGATCCCCAAAGTCTCATGTTTAAATATATGATATCCAGTTAGTGGAGCTATTTGGGAAAGAGTAGGATGTGTGGCCTTGTTGGAGGAGGTGTGACACTAGAGGTGGACTTTGAGGTTTAAAGAGCCCACATCTTTCCCTATTAGCTCTCTCTCGCTCTGCTCCTCATGCTTGTGGATTAGATGTAAAGTCTCAGTTATTGCTCCAGAGTCAAGCCTGCCTCTCTGCTGCCATGCTCCACACTGTGATGATCATAGACTATAACTCAAAAACTGTGAGCCACCAAATGAAACACATTCTTTCATAAGTTGCCTTGGTCATGGTGTTTTGTCATAGTTTTAGAAAAGTAGGTGAAGTTCTCACCTACTTTTATTATGAAGTTTTATTATGAAGCTATTATAGCTGGATTTTCAAGTAACATGATATTAGGTAGATTTTATAACTCTTCCCCTAGTTTGGGGTGTTTATGTTGGCATTAAACATGCTTGTCATGTTCAAGGGTNGGTTTCAGGGAAATATATTCCCTTAGAATTCATTTACATCAATTTGTTTGTTTGTTTGTTTGTTTGTTGTTTAAGAAAGGATTTCTCTGTGTAACAGCCCTGGCTGTCCTGGAACTCACTCTGTAGACCAGGCTGGCCTTGAACTCACAGAGATCTGCCTGCCTCTGCCTCCTGAGTGCTGAGAATGAAAGTGTGTGTCACCACCACCCAGCCTACATTAATTTTTACATAGGTGTGTTAGGACTCTGGGTTGCAAGATTATACATACACACTTATGCACATATACAATATACACACACATATCATACATACATACATCATACAACTCAGACTGGTTAGAATAAAAGGACTGTGTTTATACAGATAACCATGAAGCATAACTGGATTTAGCGTTTGATGAATTGACCAAAGCATGGCTCTCTCCATTTTCTGCTTCAATGCTAATTCACTTTCTACACAGGCTCTTTTCTTATTGATGGAAAGTGGCTGCAAACAGATCCTAAGGTGTCACAGATTTTTCATCGTGTCTTATGAAGAAAAGCAGANCTTGCAGAGAAGCTCCGGCTTCCTGAAGTTTTAGTAGTCATCATCCGTTGTGGGATATTTTGACCGCACTCTGACACTCCCAAGACTACCAATAAAGTTTACTTTGAATCAGAGGGTAGAGCTAGCTACTAGCTGACCAAACTTAGCCATAGAGGTTTTGGAGGACCTCTGAAAATGACCCACCAGATCTTATTTCCTACAATCAGCATTGTGCTCATTCTTTCTTTAATCAGTCTTTTAAGAACAGGTTATACTTAACNAATCAAGGTTAATCTAAACCTGCCTGTGGGTAACCCTACTATCTCTGTCTGAAAGTGGACTTTATTAGCTGGGTGGTGGTTGCACAGGCTTTAATCCCAGCACTCAGGTGGCAGAGGCAGATGGATCTCTATGAGTTCAAGACTAGCCTGGTCTACAGAGTGAGTTCCAGAACAGCCAGGGCTGTTACACAGAGAAATCATGTCTTGAAAAAACCAAAATGAAAAAAAAGTGGACTTTATTAATGTTGAGTACACAATTAACAAATACCTATTATGATGTGACTTCTAAAAGCAAAATAAATTCATCGCCCCACCCAGTGATTTTAATGTTTAAATTTTCATCTTAAAAGTTGTCTTGGGACCCCTTTCCTCCTACTGGGTTGCCTCCTCCAGCCTTGATGTGAGGGTTTGTGCCTGGTCCTATTTTGTCTTGTCCTGCCATGTTGGATTGATGTACCTGAGAGGCCTGCTCTTTTCTGAGAGAAGAAGAGGAGGAATAGATCTGGGGGAGAAGGGAGTTGGGAGGGAACTGGGAGGAGGAAGGGAGAGGAAGTTGTTGTAGGATACATTGGATGGGAGAAGAATAAATAAAACGTAAAAAATTTTTTAAAAATTTTTCCTCTGGTGTACTCTGGTTGTTCTTTCTTGACCCCTCATTTATTATACACGCCCTTTTAGTTTCGGTATTGCACTCTCAAAACACTACAAACAATAGGGAACATGCTTTTTCCATCTCCGTCTCCACAGCCCATCACGCACTTTTGCATGTAGTATGAAACAGTCATGGCTAGAAGACCTGTGGTTGCATAATTAAGTCACTGTCTTTCTCCTAAACACTAGTCAGAACTGCCATCTGGAATTGTAAATCTTCTATACATAATATTGCATATTTAAACAAATGTATATTACTTATTGTAAATAAATGTTTTTGAAGAACCTAAGTGAAATGATATACTAAATCTGGAATATTAATAAATATTTTGCTAGGCTATTTCAGTAACAGTACACATGCATGCATTATCATAGATCTGATCTGAGCCCCTAAATTGCTGCCTCTTCAAGTGATGTTTTTAATTATGAATTTATTGAGCTGTGAGTGGACAATTAGTGCTGGAACCACAGAGCTTACAACACTCTCCTTGTCTACAGACTGCCTGTTATATTCAGTTATTTTGGATGCTGATTTATGTACTTGATGTTTTTCAACTCGCTGGATGGTGTGTTATCCATGGCATGCTGCATGCAGATGCATCTTCACTATCAATTTCTATGATTGAGAGCAAATGTTACATGCCCCTGAGGTTGCCTATGGGAATCTCTTTTCTTTTCTTCCCCCATTTAATCAGAGATTGGATAGCACATGTTATTTCACAGAGCTGGTCTTAGAAAATTCTTCAGGGAATTCTAACCATTTCTGTTTGTGAGCTCTGCTGACTTCGCAGAGGATGCTGCTCCACCAGCATCCCGTGCCTGGAGCACAGTTGCACTTGACTCTCATCCTTCCATTGGGTTCCTGTTATCCTGGACAAGTGTAGGTGGGCCATGGAACAGAAAGGAATAGAACCATTTCATTTCCCTGTCGCCTCTCTCTCTTGAATGTTGTAATGAAGAACAGTCTGGCTTCTGCCCCCATTGCCTGCTCCAAGTCTCTCAGATGACTTGACGGGTCAATCCAGTACACTCATGTGGTACCTATGTGACTAAGAGATCCTGAATTGTTTACACACACACACACACACACACACACACACACACACACACACACACACACACACCATCAGGTTCATCACCAGGTGCTGTCAGTTTTGTGTGACATTATCGCATCTGTCCTTCCTTAGGCCCCAGCCTGTGCCAGCTCTGGTAGCTTCTGTGTCAGCTCACTTTGCTCACGATTTCCAGTCTTTTCTGCAGGGTGTGTGCACACCCTTTCACAGCTCCCCTAATATCTAAAGCCCAACTACATTTGCACTCTCCTCTTATATAGTTTTATTTATGAGCTTTTTTCCCCCTACTCCTTTTCTGTTGGGCCTTTAAGGATAAAGACGGTCTTACTTAATTTTTTATGTGTAGTGGCACAAATACGTAAGAAATGCTGAAAAAGAGAGGAAGGCAGAGAAGAAAAACTGACCTGGTGAATGGATGAATAGATGATGGCAGTGAAGCCCAGTTGTGAATCACATCATCAAGAAGTAATGCAATTGCATTTTCTCCTAATACATTATGATTAAGAATCAGCTTTGGGTTTTCCCAACACATCAGTTTTTCTTAGGCTATTGTTCTGAGACATAGTACACTAAGATAATAAAGTAACTGTGACTTTATTTGGCAATCTTTTTAGCAAGTTTCCCTGAAACAGTCATTGAATTAATGGTGAGTGCAGTGTATGGGCTGCATTCCAAATGAAGTAAGTACATGTTGACAGTGAAGTGAAGCCTTGTTAACCCTGAACAATCATTCCAATTATAAACTACATGCACACAATCACTGTCACATGAAATATCCCCACTAATTACTTCTAGCCCTTTTGTTATGCAGGCATTAGAAATGAAACCTACAATTGTGTCTATTCAGTGTGAACTGTGGAATCTCCCAAAAGAGTATTGCTAAATTTTTTTTAAAAAGCAACAATTTTTATATTGTTAAAATACATAGATTCGATTTGTGCTTGTAAATTGTATGGATAGCACAGTTTTCCAGGCTTTCCTACATAACAACACATTTGTAACAGGCATCTTGGCTGAGCCCATAAATGCAGCATACAAATCAGAGAGCTGTTCTCTGCACTCTTGCTGCTGCCTGAGGGGGAAAGCATGTCCACTGTTCCATGACTGGAATGAAAGGCACACTGAGCTTCAGGTCAAATAGCCATGACATTGACATGTACGACTAGTCTACTGAGTATGATACATGTTAATATCTTCCCAGTGGTGGGCAGGAATGCTATGCCTCAGTGATCAGCACAAAGCATGCAAACCCTTTAGGTTTTCCACAGGTGTAAAGCTGATGCAACTCCCACAGCCGTGGAATGTGATTCTGCTTTGGCAGTTCAATTATAGTATGGTCATATTTGTAAAATTTATTCAAGACACCACCCACATGAGTTGCACTGTGTGATCATATTTCATTTATTTATTTTTAAAGATTTGTTTANTTTAATTTCATGTGTATGAGTGTTTTTACTGCACGTATGTATATGTACCATGTGTGTGCTTGAAGAGATCATTAGCTTCCCTGGACCTGGATTTACAAACAGTTGTGAGCTGCCATCTGGATACTGGGAACTAAGTCAGGTCCTCTGCAAGAGCAGTGAGTGCTCTTAACTACGGAGTCATCTCTCCAGTCTCCTTTTTNTTTATTTTTTGAGACAGGCTTGTCACTCTTACAGCCCAGGCTGGCCTTGAACTCTCAATGTAGTTAGAAATGACCTTGAACTCTTGTCTTCACCTCTCAAGCTAGGACTACAGGTATGTGCCACCACACTGGATTCAATGCAGTACTAGAGGTCAAACCCAGAGACCCACGCATTCTAGGAAAGCACTGTAGTAATTGAGCATCATCCCCAGATCTGATGATATTTCATTATGGCACACTTTAGACAACTTTCTTATGAACTAAACTGTCCCCATTACTTTATGGGCCCAATAATAAAAGAAAATTCAGAACTTCATGACTGATTGAGCACTGTAAGATATATTGTATCTACAGAGTGCTGAAACTGGGAACTATTTGAATGTAATTGTGTAGTGCCATCGACCAGATCTAAAGTCCTCAATTAATAAGAAGAAGATGTACATTCTGCCTACAATTTGATTCTTAATTTAAGAATAATGACTAAGCTGTGTGTGGTGGCACGTCCCTTTATCTCATCACTGAAGCAGTGACCGGCAGATGTTTCTAAGTTTGAGGCCAGCGTGGTCTACACAACAACAAGCCAGCCAAGGCTACACAGTGAGACCTCACAAAAAAAAGAAAACCCAAAATCATAAATAAATGAATAAATAAAAGCAATGCCTAAGCCATAAGGCCACGAATAAATAAATTCATAAGTAGTAGCATGACATATCGAAAAAGTAATTGTTGAAGTCTTGAAGACCTGGGATTGACTCTTAACCTATACCTACCTTCTCAACCTGTGAGAAGATTGTTTAAACCCTGTGAGAATGTGATCCTTCCTCTGTGAAATGTGACAAATATCCCAACTTTGAGTTATTGTCAGCATTAAATGAGATACTGTGTAAACTTCCAGGACTGTGCCAGGCACACACTGTGCTGTTGTTATTANTGCACTGGAAAACCCACTTCTGTGCTTTGATGCTTAATAGTTTAGCTGTCTACTTTACCACCAATCCTTAAACGAATGAGGCTTAGCTTGTTGAGTGATTATCTGTTTTTATCTGCAAATGATAAATGCTTTCTATATGTGTATAATTAAACACATTTTTCCATTAATAAAAGTGTTTGTACATTGATCAAAGATTGCAGCTTAGGATTCCAGAGATCATGTTCCCAAACTACTTAATTATAAGAAATTAAATTATATAATCATTTAACAAACCTATATTCAGCATGTGATAAAGCTATTTAGAAAACCACTTGGTACAGAAAAGTATAGGACAAAAGTAAAATTTGAGGTGGTGACAAGGGATGTTACAAATATTTATAATGAATATAAAGAAGGTTTATACTTTCGATAGCATTGTGAAGGACAACCTTGCAGGCAGGAGGGAGATTAGTAAAGAGAGCTTTAATACATGATTTAATTAGGAGACTTTTGGTTATAAATGATAGCAAAGACCAACTTTATTTACCCAAAGACATTATGGATGAGGATGTAGCTAAGAAGCAGAATACTTACTTACTCCGACTTAGAGCTTGGATTCAATCACTACTACAGAAGAAGGGGAGAAGGAATAGAAAGGAGGAGGGGGGAAGGGGGAAGGGGAAGAGGAGAGGAAGAGGGAGAGCAGGCTTTAGATGTTGATCAAGTCTTACAGAACAGGAAGACCAGATATTGGTGTAACATCTTGGATTGGTTCAGTAGCTTTGTGAAGGCAACAGCGGACAAAGTTTCATCCTTTCAGCTCTGGTTTCCTGCTGAGTCCAAGGACATTACCCCTTGTTGACCTCAGAATGTCAGTGTAGGTTGCTGCAGGATTAGGATCATATCTAGACCAGACAATGTCCAGTGAGGGAAAATGGCTAAAAAATACTGTTCACTCAAGAAAGGAGATCCTGTAATATGAAAGAATCTGGAAAATATTATGGTAAGTGTAGAATCTAACCACAGAAAGACCAAAACAATGATACCTCTCATATGAGGAATCTAAAACAACCAAGCCAGATCTGCATATAGTTACTTAGGGGACTGAAATAAGGGAGATCATCAGAGACTAGGAGTCTGTTGTTCAGAAGATTAGCCTGCACAACATATTGAGACCTCATATGTAACATCAAGCAAACAATGACAGATAAACTGAGGAAGCAGAGAGCGGAACAAGGTTGCCAGGGGCTGAGGAGACTGGGAAACGGGAGACACTAGTCAATTTCCACAGAATTTTAGCTATGCAGGATGAGAAGGTCCTAGAAGAATGCCTACAGTTAATAAAATTTCATATATTTGAAAATTGTTACAGTAGGTATTAAATATTTTCACTACACAGAAAATGTGAGGTGGTAGGCATATATTTATTTAATTATAAAGCTTTTGGCTTTATAATTAAAATAATCTCAAGCAAGTTGTTAATTATATATTTGTATGAAAATATTACACTATAAATGGCAAATTTGTAAATCTGGAGGGAAAGAGGAAGGATTAGTTGTTACTCATGTACTACCCATTTCTGATGCTTTTAGTCATCATGTCTTCAGTTTACTTCCCTTTAAGGTGATCCAGAAACTCAGGACCTTTCCTGCTGACCTTTTCTGTTTTCTTTGGTGCAACTGTTCACATTCCACCTTTAGGCTTACCAAAAGATGGTTAACTTCTATAGCCTATGAGTATATATGCAGGGTATATCCCACTATCTATATACAAGGTAACTAGGAAAGTTCCCCACTTGGCACCTCCCATTCCTAATGTACTCTATCACTGTTTGCTTTTCATACCCTTCTTTTTTTCCCTTTCTTTTCTTTCTTTTTTTTTCCTTTTTGGTATTTTGAGACAAGGTTTCTCTGTGTAGCCATGGCTGTCCTGCAACTCGCTCTGTAGACCAGGCTGGCCTCAGACTCAGAAATCCATTTGTCTCTGTCTCCTATGAAGAGCTACACTTCAGCATCCTTATTACAATTTTTAAGAGTTTCCTTCAGTGGCTTCCTGTCTAGACTGTTTTTATGTCTCTCATTCTCAACTGTGAATCTGTAGTTATTGATACCACAGATAAAGAAGTTCCCTTGCCCTTTACAGTCAGCGGCAGAATGGATCATGGCCCTCCACATGGTTTCTGGCCACAGCATGAGCCACAGACATCCACATGGCTTCAGGTGGCCTCACAGACCATGGACATCCCATGGCCTTTGGAAGTAACATCAGCCATGGACANGAACATGGCCCTTGGCCACAGCTGGGCCACAAACACCAACATGTCCCCTGGCTGCAGCGTGGNCCATAGACATCATCATCGACCTTAGCAGTAGCATAGACCACACACATCAACGTGGCTTTTGAGGTAAAATGGGCCATGAACANCAACATGGCCTCTCGTAAGAGCATGGACCATAGACATCAACATGAATTCAGGTGCCTCCCAGACCACTGACATATCCATGGCCTTCATGGATGGATATCGTTGAAATTTGACTTTATCATAGAATATCGTGTTTTCTCCCTCTTTGGTGATTAAAAGTTTTTCTGGGTATAGTAGTCTGGGCTGGCATTTGTGGTCNCTTAGAGTCTGCAGGACATCTGTCCAGTCCCTTCTGGCTTTTNGAGTCNCCCTTGAGAAGTCAAGTGTAATTTCAATTGGTCTGCCTTTATATGTTACTTGCACTTTTTCCCTTGAAGCTTTTAATATTCTTTCTTTGTTCTGTATGTTTAGTGTTTTGATTAATATGTGGTAAGGGTACTTTCTTTTATGGTCCAATCTATTTGGTGTTCTGTAAGCTTGTTGTAACTTTATAGGTACCTCCTTCTTTAAGTTAGGAAATTTTTCTTCTATGATTTTGTTGAAAATACTTTATATGACCTTTAAGCTGGGATTCTTCTCTTTCTTCCAGGCATTTGGATTTTTCATAGTGTCTCAGATGTCCTGGATTTTGTGTGTGTGTGTGTGTGTCAGGAATTTATTAGATTTAGTATTTGCATTGACCAGCGTATCTATTTGTTCTAGCATATCTTCAATGCCTAAGATTCTTTCTTCCATCTCTTGTATTCTGTTGGTGATGCCTGCATCTGTAGTTCCTGTTCACTTACCTAGATTTTTCATTTCCAGAATTTCCTCAGTTTGTGTTTTCTTTATTGTTTGTATTTTCATTTTCAGGTCTTGAATAGTTTTATTCATTTCCTTCAACTATTTGTTTTTTCTTGGCTTTCTTTAANGGACTTATTAATTTTCTCTTTAACACCTCAATCATCTTCATGAAGTTGATTTTAAGGTCATTTCCCCGTGCTTCAGCTGTGTTGGAATATTCAGGGCCTGCTGTGGTAGGATAGCTGGGCTCTGGTGGTGACATATTGCCCTGGATGTTGTTGACTGTGTTCTTACACTGGCATTTAGGCATCTGGGTTTGGGATGATTATAGGTCTAGGTGTTGATTTTTGAGTTTGTCTTCATTGGATGGTTTTGTTTTAACTTCAGCACAGTGGCTGTGCCTTAATCTACTGCTATTATTAGCCAGCAATTGCTACTCCCACAGTTACTGGCCTGCTTCTATGGCAGCAGCCCGGCAGCTCAGGCCATAGCCTGGTGGGAATTCTGTTCCTACAGGCTCTGGCTCTGCCACTGCCACTAAAGGTGGCTTTAACTAAGTCTCTGTCATTCTATTTATANANAAGACTCAAGATTCAAAGGCTAGAGTGAAAATCTGCTAGCTCAGAGAGGTTGAGTAACAACTAACTAACCTTCTCTCCTTGCTGGCATCTCCCAAAGAGAGTTANCTTCTTCCCCGCCCAACAAAAGAAAGCCACGCCACTCAAAATCCCTTCCTACTCCTTCTGGTGCATCTCTCTATCTCTTCCAGATGCCCTCTGATGCTCCATGATTACTTTCTGTCAACTAGTTGCTAACTCAGCCTCCTGACCCAAGGTTAATTTTATTTAATTAATGCAAATGGAAATCTAGAGTTCACAGGGTGATTGAATATCCCCCAACAAGATGGGTGTTTTGTTTCTTGGTTTCTGTTTCCTCTCTGGTCTTCTGGTCTGTGTGGCCTATGTAGAGTAGGGATTTTCNACTTGAGAGCTGGGGACTNGAATTCTTGTGGCTGGTGTGGCCTCTCATCAAGTAGGGGGTCTCCATTCAAGTTGAAGGCTGGGACACAGTGATGCAGAGGGGGTAAGGGTTAGGGATACAGGGGCACTGAGAGAGTAAAGAAGGTCCTCCAGTGGCCTACCTGGACTTCTGTGGCCAGTGTAGTCTGGTAGAGCAGGGAGTCTCTGCCCCAGTTGGGCTTGAGCAAAGTCTGTATTTTAAGAGTTCCTGCACTTCACTTAAAATTAGAAAACTTGAAAACAACAGTATCTATGGATT
>LZPO01097189.1:91616-101861 GCA_001675575.1 Neotoma lepida | reverse complement strand
ACACACACACACACACACACACTCATAAAATACAATATATGTGTGTATATTTAAAGCTTGCCTGGGACCACAAGGACAGGGACTCTTAGTGATCTGATCTGAGATTCCAAACAAAGTAACTTCCCTCAGGGCAGCAACTGGCTGCAGCAACAAGGAAAGAATCATGGTTTCCCATTTTTCAAAGGTCCAGCACTGGAACAGGCACATCTAAGACATCCCAGCTGTTTTAAGGTCACTACATCTCCACTGCATCTTAAAGCCCATCNTTTTATCCCACAGGCCTTGTGGGCTTTGAATTTAATAGATGTGGAGTTTTGGTATAGGTTATTTCTTTTGGTGGGGTCTGGTATAAATACGTAATGTATAAAACAAGGGAAGGGACAGTATNTCAAATCAAATAAACGGTTCTGCTATGTTTTTCTTAGTCCAGGAGTCTCCTTGTATCTGCGTAACTAATGACACTACTCAAGGACAGTGGGAGGGAGGTGAACTCCAAGGCAACCTCCTGTGTTTGTTTAGGATGTGGATGAGTTAAAGGGAAAACCTCAGCTGCTTCACTCAGGAAAAGAGAGAGATTTTCAAAGGCGGGAAAGAATAAAGACAAAAATACTTAGATATACCAGGTAAAGTGGCTCACACTTGTAAGCCAAAACTCCAGAGGTTGAGGCAGACATATGTCATGAGTCCGAAGCCAATCTGGTCTACATAAGGATTTCCAGGCTAGTATGGACCACAGAGTAAGATCCTGTCTCGAAGAGGAAGAAGAGGAAGAGAAAAGAGAAGAAATGAAAAAAAATTAAAAAAGAAAAGATAAAAGAAAAATGCATTGACAGGCGTGGTTACATACACCTTTTCCATTTTGTATAAATCCTTTATTGATAATATTAAATTCCTTATTATAACTATCACATACACCTATCATTCTATGCATACGTCTTTCTAGTTACTAAAGTGTTTCTGTAGGATACAATAAGATTATGCACGTTTTTTATTTCATAATTTAGCACATGACCTTGCAAAAATATTTGCCACTGAAATATGTATTGCCATTTTCTGTTACAATTTGAAAGTTTGGCCAGCCTGCCAGGTAGCCATGAGCTTCAGGCTTTAGTCTAAGTGCTGTGAGACCCAGTTCATCCTTGTCCTCGTGCTGCTACTGCCTGCCTCTTTACTATGAGGTACCTAGCTTGACTTCCTAACCCTCTTGAGTCTGCAAGCCTCTCTGAGTACACAGCTTGGGAAGCAGCGAGTTCCAAATAAGAAGCTATTTTAGGACTCACCAGAAATAATAAACTTTGAAAAGGGACCACCTCTCTTGCATTCTAAGAAGTAAGCCACTGTCCAGCGTAATGTCAGAAATGCTAATTCATTACTAAAAATTTTGAGTTATTGCATACGGCCATCAAAACAGAAAAATGTGGTAATATAAGAAGTGCTTCTTCCAATTTGCAGGTGGACCGGGTGTAAAATTACTTGTTACTAATTAGAGGCTCTGACTACATTGTTACCTCAGAGGGATGGTAGGTAGACCAACCTGCAAAGAAGTCTTCTGAACCCACAAGTAGATGACTGTATTGCTGCTTCTAGTTCCTGATAGCCTGAGGGGGCATGAGAGAAAGTTGGAGTAAGAGGAGCTGGAGGCCTGAGGGCACATTCATGTAGGCAGGGCTGATGACCAATGTTTGCATAGGGCTGGGAGATTGAGAACACTGGGGTGGATTTCTAAAGATAATGGGGGGTAGGGGGAGGAGTGCGCCACAGAGCTGCAAGTTTTTCTGTGCATGAAAGCCAGGGTTTTCTCTGATCTAGCTTCAAGAAAAAAGGCAAATCTGCTCAGAGGAATGCAGATAGTGGCAGTTGCCTCACCTTCAGGCTACAGCTCAGATTTGGGGCCCAGCCGTGATCTTCTTGGTCAACCTCCAGCCAGTAATTGAGCACTAAGGGAGATTAAGGCCTTGTCATTCCTGCCCAACATGGGTTCTTCTAACACAATATTTTTCTAAGCTCTGTATTGCAGTGCCTGACAGTTTGCCAGATCTGCCTTCTGGCATGAGATCTCCGTGCCAAGTTCTCTTTCCTTTCCCGGTTCCTTTTCACAAGTGTCAAATCAGCGTCATGCGTGGAAGGCTTTCCCTGTCCAATTCTGCANCCTCATCGTTTGATCTTTCATGGGTCTTGCTACCCACTAAACTGTTGGCTCTTCAAATGCTGTATCAGCATCTGCTTCCTGAAGGACCCAACAGTTCTTTGTGAAACCAGTGCTGCTAAGAGGGATCCTATCCACATATGCAGTCACAGAGTAAATCTACTACNAATGTTGGTTCAGGAGAGCTTACATTAACTGTACACAAATGACAGGATAATGCTTTCTTCCACAATCAGTTACATGCCGCTAATTCTGCTTCACATTGCCTTAATTCTGTAAAGGGAAGAAAGAAATTAAGCTTACACATTTTCAGTATTTTTAATCATCATTTCAGGGGACTNTTTGAATTTGCTCNTGCCACTTNTCAGAACAGAATTTGNTAGATATGTTGAAAGACCTGTTGTTTGAATTCTCAGGAGCGTTTGCTTGCATCTGGTTTTGCTTGCAAATTNAATTTTACTGAGAGGAGGACTGGGGAAGATTTTGACTTAAATTCTATCCTTTAGAATTTATGAATCTATATCACCATAATTATAATTGGATTTGAAACCTGAAGGTTTTGCTTGAAAAAGATCCCCCTCCATGATATAATGAGTTTTATTTCTCTGTTGAAAATCTGAGATGATTCTATCAATGACTCCCTGATAAGAAAATACTTAAAGTTAAACCATGCAAATATAAGGGCACACCTAGAAGGTGCCTCAGGAACATTGATTTTGTGCCGACAACATTTATGTGCTTAGTATTTATGTTTACTGCAGAAAAGTTATGTTTGGAAACAAAGGAATTATTTGTGAGTTTTTTTTTTTTTTCCTGCTTACATTTAAGGAAGCCCTGTGTTTAGGTGCAGTGGGAACAGGGAAGAAAGAATGGATGGAATCTGGGAGATATCCCTTAAANAGACATGGTACATTTTTATTTCTCTCATTTTAAATCAAAGCAGCAAAGAAAACATGAAATGATTGGTTAAAAGAAGACAATAATTTATGAAAGTCTATTTAATAATTAATTATCTTCCAAGTTATTCTACTACTGCTTATTTATTTGTGGTTTTATTTAGTTCTTTTTTAAAAACTAAAGCATATTCAAGTAATTACATATTTTGTGTCAATAGGGCTTTCTTTCCGTTTTACAGGTTTTCTTTTTTTTTTAAACTATCAAACCTGTGACTGCATTTTCATCAGGATAGTGTTTTGCTTGTTTGGTAAGTAGTACATATTTACTATGTTTAATATTAATTAGCATTTAATGTCAAATCACAACTTCCATCATTCCTTTTGTCTTCACACACAATTTGTGTGAATATGTGTATTTATTTTAAACACACTACAAATGAGACTAGCTAACCAATATATGTACTAATTTAGAAAAGAATATTCAGAGCACAAAATGGTCTATGAAGTTGTGGAGCATTTGTTGATTGTGGCTGCTGGACTAAGTAATATACATATGTGCATTAGGTTAACAGGGTGGCCCCAACAAACAAAGAAGGTGATTGCATCTCTAAAGACCCTGTATTAATCTGGTTTTCATTATTATAAAAAAACGCCCAAAGCCTTAACTTTTGAAGGAAAGGGGTTTATTTAGTTCAGAGTTGTTAAGGTTGAAAGTCCAAGATTGTGTGGCCACATTGGCTAGGTCTCTGGTGAGGACCTTGTGGCTGTACAGTAGGAGNTAGAGAGCACCTGGCCATGTAGGAAGCTGAAGAGAGAGACTCCCAGCTCAGGATTAGGTTTTTATGCCAACNTCTGTGAGAACTCCCTTCAGAGGAACAGCACTTCCTCTGTCANGGCTACCAAACAAGCCNTAGGTTCTACNTCTGGAAGGTTCCATCAGTTCCAATATCACCACACTTCTAATACGTGAACCATACNTAAACCAAATTCAAATGATAGCAGGCTCCATTTCTAAGTAAAATCGCTGTCATAGGTACTGAGATAGGAGTTCAATATTCACTTTGGATGACACAGTTATACCAGAACAGTATGTAAAGCATATTGTCTATATCTTAAAGGTTATAGACAGTTTTAATTGTACTTTCTCACTTGATTTCAGTTATATAATTCCATTCACAATTCATCTTTTCTCAGGTTGACCTGAAAGGACTTGTTATGACTCATATTTTCATAGTTAATTCTNGAATAATTAACATTAATTGTTAGGATGTGAGATGCACTTATGAATGAAATCCAACATAGCATGACATAGTTCAAATATTCCGAATGTATACATGAACATGTCAATCACATGGTACTAAATCTAACTTTTGTCCAAACTCTTTCAGTTTTGAATCAGTATCTCTAAATGGAGATATTTTTAAAAATTTATTTATTTGTTTATTTATTTATTATTTATTTGTATGGTCTGTCTGTTTACCTGTCTGTCTGTGTGTATAGGTGTGGGGTGNCCAAAGAACCTAGAAGAAGGTATCAGGTCCCTTGGAGCTGGAGTTCCAGGTGATTGGGAATTGTCAGATGCGGGTGGTGGAAACTGAAGTCAGGCTGTCTGCAAGAGCAGCAACTGCTCTTAACTGCTGAGTCATCTCCTCAGTGCCTCCTCTCAGTGAGCAATATATCTCAAAGTTTTGGGTTTCCTTATTTATCACGGGTTCTAGCTGGTTTGCAGTTACATAATTTTTATACAGCCCATATAAGTACTATGGGATAAGTACTATTAGTTCCACATTAAGACAGCAGAGACTCTGACGCATGATGAGCCAATAGCTTTCCCAAGTCCATTGGCTAGTAATGACACAGCTGAAATCTGAATGCAAGCATTCTGGTTTCAAAGTCCATGCCCTTAATAACCACATATCACCTCTAGTAAATCATTTATCAGAGCCCAACCCATTCATCTTTGTACTGTTTTTGTTGTTCGTATGGAGATCATTCTGAAACCTCCCAGTATCTGTGCATTAATGAGAGATTCNCTTTAATGCTGTTATTAGTCAAAAGAGATGAAATTTGACACAGAAGTTTATATGTTAGAGGAACAACCATTTTACATATTTAAAAAGTTAAGCACAGCGTCTTCAGAAGGTCATAGAAACCATTCTCTGCCTCTGACTAGCATTATTTTATTTTTTAGNTAACTTACTTTTGAAGATGCTTAACTTCTCCTTTGTGAATGGCCATCAAGGAGAGTGACTTATAGTCTTTAATATGGACCAGTGACTATGAGCTTGTGGGTCCCATGGAAAACATCCGATCACCCTGAAGCATTTGGAAGGGTTCAGCCACATTTCAGTGGCCTGAGAACACATTATCCAAANCCTCTGATGGTGGATCATTATGATCAACCCACATACCAAAACCCAAGCACAACAGAACGCAACTGTACCCTCCTTGCATTCATAAGAACAAGGCATGCTACACTCTAGGGATGATATCGTTGATGGATGAATTTTGTAACTTTAACTTTCACCAAGGNGCAAACTGTAAATCACTGGAAGGGAAAGTTAAGGGAAAGTGGTCGTCATGCCCCTCAGGCTGCTGGGAGGACTAAGGGTTTTTTGTTCAAGTAGATATGAGAGGTTAATGTCTGACTCATGGCACTAGATAATGGTTGTCCACTATCGGAGGAGAGGCTGAGGGAATCTGGTAGGAGGGTAAATCAAAGTGTCTGGCACGGTTGAGGAGCGGGCTGTGGGAAGCCCCAGGCTCACGGCTGATAACTTATCTGTCTGTTGCAGTGAGGCTGGATCATGGAGCTGAAATATAGCGGAGTATATTTTACATGTGGAGCATTGCAGAGATANTTATAGCAAATTCAATTTCTTAAAATAATACAATTGTTCAACAGATATATGTAGAAAACAAAATGAGACCATTACATAAAACAAATACTAGCCCACCTAGATTTAGTGTTTACTTTTTTTCTTCCTTCTCTTCTTAAAATAAGAAAAACTTTACAGAAAACTTTAAATATATAAGGGGAAAAGCAACAATCTTACCCTGTCCACACCCTACTCACTTTTTCACATCCTTACAATATTTATAAGGAAATCTCGTCCGTCTTTTCACAGCAACCATGCATTTTTATGCATTGAATTATAACAGATAAGGATTATTTAGAAAATATAGCCTCAATATCATGTCACCTAACCCATTTGATAGCAGTTCCTTAATGTGCTAGGGTATCCATTGCTATCTAAATTTTCCTGCTTTCTATTTTCTGTAANTTGTGAGTTTGTTTTTGCCAGAATGAAAATGTTGGACAGCCCTCTTAACCCTCACCTTCCAATCTGAGGATTNCTTGTTTCTATCNCTGCTTATCTTCCTTGCAATTTATTTGTTGAAGAAATTCACTCTAGGTTTTGCCCATTGCTTCATAGTTGCTCCATTTAACATTTTTCTTTGTCCTCTATTTTCATGACAGTGGGATTTGGATTTAGACATTGACAAGGTTATACATTCTCTTTTTTTTTCAGTGGGAATATTTTATAGTCATCATGTGCACCTCTCTCAGGGGTACATCATATTCACTTGTCTTTCTTTCCTGACTATGGCTCAGATCACATTATCATGTGTTCTTTTTCCATCTTTTTAAATAAATAAAAAGTTAAAGTTACAGCTAAAGTCCTATCCCACCGCCTTTCCTTCCTAGAGCTAAAGATGGTTCTGAGCTTGTTTGCTTCATGTTTTTTTTTAGATTTATTTATTATGTATACAGTGTTCTGCTTGCATGTGTCCCTGCAAGCCAGAAGAGGGCACCAGATCTCGTTACAGATGGTTGTGAGCCACTATGTGGTTGCTGGGAATTGAACTCAGGACCTCTGGAAGAGCAGCCAATGCACTTAACCTCTGAGCCATCTCTCCAGCCAGTGCTTCGTGTTTTTATACTTTAAGTATGCATATTTTTATAAAGTAAATCCAGAATGTGTATGTGTATATGTCCACAAATGTGTATGTGCCTACAAAAGCCAGAAGAGGACATCAGCTCTCCTGGAGCTGGAGTTAAAGGGCATTTGTGAACCACCTGATGTAGGTGCTGGGAAATGAACAGGTCCCATGCAAGAACAATAAGCACTCTTAACTACTGAACTGAGATCTTGAGATCTCTTTATTTCTAAGTTTCTAAAAAGTTAGTGAGCTGGCTATCAAACTCAAGAACTATTAAAATTAAATAGTACAAACTTATAATTAAGTGAATTATATTGAAACAAAGGGAACACTTAAAGCTAACCTCTTGCTAATTATTTTACTGAATACACTAGAATTCCCTATGCTTGAGGCTATTTGCTGTTATGGTAACAGTTAAGGAAATATTCCATGCTGCTGTGTGACTTTATGTTTCTCATCCCTCCTCTTCCTCAGGTGACTTCACACGGTCTACTTGAAATTAGCTGTATTGGAAACATTTACACAATAAGAGTTAGACACTCTCACAAATCAGGGCTGAATTTATCACTTTGCTGGGCACCTAGATCTACAGAAACGAGATCCAGATCATAATGCGTCCAACTAATAATGCATTGAGTGTGCAACCCTTAGAATTAAGGGACTGTTTAAAATCTGTGCTCCAAATCTATTATTCCCTAAAACGCCCAATATCCCATTATGAAGCTCCATTAAAGTANTTTAGAAAGAGATGAATGATTCAGTGAGTGATAGAAGAATTTAGAGGTCTAATTCAAGAGTACCACACTCAAGAATATACTTGCTGTGGATGAAAAGTGTTCTGTTTTGAGAGAAAACATGAGAATGTCTTTGTAGCCAATAAGGTAACACTATTCAGAACCATTTTCATAAATGTTCTTATTTGTCAGACACAAGGTGTGGGGGTGGCTGCTGTGTCCTGCTTAATCTGATCCATCTCTGCATTTAAATTATCTTCATGCTGTTATGGGGAGGAGTTTTCCAGGCAATGACTGAGCAATGAAGTAATTAATATTTTAAGTCATTTATACCCAACATAAGGTTCCATGGATGACATTCTTGGTTCTGTAATCCATCTCAAGGCGCAGAAACCTTATCAGTTCTGCATTCTGATCTAACAGTCCCCCCTTCACAGTCATTCTTCCCCATTCTTTTCTATATTGTACCCACAAATAACATAACTCCATCTCATAATCTGTTCCCTAGGAACCCCACTTGCCACAGTCTTTATGACTGTGAGTTAGGGAAGGTTTTATCCTGTACTAGTTTAAAGTTTTCATTCTGACACTCCACTGGATTTGTGTTGGAATTACTAGTTTTTATCACAGTAAAGCTTGTATACACTTTTACTGAGTTTGAAATTCTGAAGACAGAGTTCCGACTATTAACATGTGCCACCAAGCCTGTCTACAAGTGTATTTCCTTATGAGCTATTGCAGTCATAAAGGAAAGCTTGAGCACCTGCTCTACTCTGGCAAGCAAACCTTTGCCTGATTACAGTTGGCCAGCATTGCCTTCAAACAGCAGGTGATTTAATAACTAAGTCATGTTGTCCCTGTTCTCCATCTTACAAATGAGAATCAAGGCTGGAGACATTTAGTAGGAGTGCTGTGGCCAATTGACTGTATTCTATCTTAATTTGATGTAGTGAAGTGANTGTGTACGCTTCTGCTTTACTCGATAGTACCACTGCATCTAAATAATTGCTATATAGATCTACTTACAGAGAATATTTTTATTTAGTTATTTATTTGTTTTGGTAACAAAGAGTCTTGCTCTCATTGCTTCAAAATAGCACAAAGAAGTGCCTGTTGTGTGGGTGGGAGAATGTCTTCCACCACTTGGCTAGTATCTAGCACTCTCCAGTGGACACCANCTATGTCCCTGTTGGCTGGAGGCAATATGGACATGTTGCAGCTATAAATAGAAAGGCTGTACAAGCACGCATGCCTGTTCTTCTCCTTCTACCACACATGTTCCTAGTCTGTGATCTTTTCTTGATCTCTGATAATCGGCCCTTTCCACCCTATAGTGGCAAGAACATGAGAGCCATATGTTCACAAATTGGACTAGGAATGCATGCTCCAGCATTTCTTGGAAATAAAATAAGGCACATTTCTTTAAAAGCCAGTTAGATTGGTATTGAATGAAGGATGTGTAGGAATGAGGAGGAAATAGTTATATTGTAAGACTTTAAAATTAGCTGGTCCCCAAATCCCTTATGACACAGAGAAATATGTGTCTGATGAGGCATGGCGCTAGACTAAACTCAGTGACAGTGATGATTTAGAATCTGGCATTGCAAAGGTCCAAGCTCTGTGTGTAAATTTTAACACCCCCAAGTCCCCTAGACATGAATGAAGGAAGACACTGTAGCCATCTCAGTCAGCCTTCAAAGCAAAGCTAATCAGAACAGGGGCTGGAGGAGAGGAGTGAGTACTGTTCCAGGTCTACCCTGTCAGGGCCACAGCCTCTCAGTTCAGTCTCCCCCAAACAAAAAAGATTGCTTATTATTTTCCTTGTGCCTATCACACATCTGGCAGTGTCTCCCGAAATTCAATTTATCTTATAGGGTCTGAGGACCAGAAAAAGACAAAAGAGAAACTTTTCTCAAGGTTACTCAGAGGAAATGAAGTAAATCTTTGCATACCTGTAGTTTAAAAAAAAAAGAAAAAAGAAAAATCCACCAAACTAAAGAAATATGGAATGCCATTTATGTTCAGAGTAGTTCAGAGTTTAAAACAGAGATGCCCAAGAGCAGGCCATCATAATAATATGTAATAGCAACATTTCACCAACAGCTTCGTTTAGCTGAAACTCTCATGTCAACATACTGGGGAAGACGAAGAATCTATGCAAAGACATATGTTCTCAGTAGCTTTCTCCAGTGCTATGGCAACAACAATAATATTCTCATGCCCTCAGGCCTGAAATGTAAAAAGGCCTTGAAACACCTAACCAGCCAAAGGCTTGACTGTGCTTTAAACACCATTCACGTAGTCTGCATGTTGAAGCCCATGGACGAGCCGTGGTGGATTATTTTGTGATCCTTCATGTAGCAAACTAGTATATTTTGTCTATATAAGATATTTTTCCCTCTTTTATGTATCTGAAAATAGAATGCATTTTATCTTCATAGCTCATTATTAATTAGTCAGCAGTATTTCTTTCTTCCCTCATTGAGAAATAAAATAATTGCCCATTTTATAATAAAAGACATAA
>LZPO01097189.1:69291-84343 GCA_001675575.1 Neotoma lepida | reverse complement strand
ATGGCTGGCTCTCCATTTGATATAGTGACTTAGAACCTCTCCTGAATCCAGCCATCCATGTTTCAGTTAGTCTGGGTAGCCAGCTTAATCCAAGGATTCCATACCTCTGTCTCTGCTTCTACTGAAATTACAGGCAGACCACACATATCTGGCTTTATGTGATTTCTGAGGGTCCAAATTCTGGTCCATATGATTGCACAGCAAGCACTTTACCTGTGATGCAACTC
This sequence comes from Neotoma lepida, assembly GCA_001675575.1. Classification (NCBI taxonomy): domain Eukaryota; kingdom Metazoa; phylum Chordata; class Mammalia; order Rodentia; family Cricetidae; genus Neotoma; species Neotoma lepida. The sequence continues at coordinate 84,116 of LZPO01097189.1, read as the reverse complement.
CCATAACCTCTTTACTAAAATGAGAAGTAATGACGGAATATGCATAAATCATCAATGAACAGCCCTGTGAACTTCTGAAAATACATTNAAGAAACATTTGTCCAGGTTAAGAAATGGGATATCACCAGAATCCCAGAAGCCTCTAATCCATCCCATAACTCCTCTAAGCATCATCATCTTTTTAACTAATTAGCTGGCACTTGAACTTTACATAGAACAACATGTACACAGTATATGTCTGTGTGTGCAGTTGAATCATGTTGGTCACCATGATGTTTTGGAGATTCACCCATGTTGCCTAGATTTAGGTATTTTCATTTCTGTACAGCATTTCCTAGTCTGACTACACCACAATTTATCAATTCAACTGTCAATGGGATGTAGATAGTTTCTGGTTTGGTGCTGTTATGAATATCACTTCTATGAACATTTATGGCTATGTTACACTAANATTAACATGCATAATGTTGGATGTATACCTCAGACTAGAGTGGTCATGGTACATGTGGATAATGTCATGAAATTTGTCATAAACCATGTGATTTCTCTACAAATCTAAAATAAAATCTTTCAGAAATTTAGAGTGCTTGATGAAAAAAATATTGTATTACATTTAAGTTTAAAAATGCAATTTTACCTGTAGTGGGCAGTGGCTCTTTTTCCATAATATACCCTTATCTTAATCCCTGTAACAAGTAGAGATGTTAGCTTTAAGGGCCAAAGAAATTATGCAGATGTGATGAAATGACATCATCCCAAGTAGGAAAAGTTATTATAGGTCATTCACATGGGGCCCTATGTAGTCACACAGGTTTTTCTAAGAGGGAGAGGGATGCTGGAGCCAGAGAGGGTGACAGAATGACAAGGAAGCAAATACAAAAGAGTGTGTGAGAGAGAAGAAGAGGAGGAGGGAGAGAACTGAAGATTCTGTCCTATTGACATGAGCTAAGGAATGCAGATGGCCCTATAAGCCAAAAGAAAGGGGAAGGGTAGTTCCAACTACTGGAGAGATTGAAGCATGTTTTAGTTAGGGTTTCTATTGCTGTGATAAAGATTATGAAAGGCAAATAGCCTTTCATATTCTGAGTCGCAGTTCATTGAGGGAAGCCAATACAGGAACTGAAGCAGAGACCATGGAAGGGTACTGCTTACTGGGTTGCTTGGTTTCCTTTCTTATACACTCCAGGATCACTAGCCCAGGGATGGTACTGTCCACAGTTGGATGGACCCTTCTACATCAATCATTGTAGTAAGACAGGCCCATAGGGTCGAGGAAATTGGCTCAAACCAGTTGCCAAGGCATGCACATAATGTACTTCCTTATGAGCCAACCTGGAGTCTACCTGAGGGCCTAGCAATAGGCTCTGTTAGAGTTCCTGGTTGCTGTCAGAGTTCCTGATGGTACCCAGCCAATGAGGGATGACTATGTAATGCCACCAGATTGAAACAGAGCTTGGGTGCTGGGAGGAGGGTATATAAGGTCTTCCCCGTTATTAAGTCTGCTGTTTGCCTTCAATGGATTCCTGGTGTCTGTGTTGTTGACATTGCACTTTCTCACCCCCTCCCTTGAGGGAGCCATTATGATCCAGCAACACCTGGTGCCTGAGCATGGAACTTCTGTTACTTTCTCTTTCCTGGTGCAGATTCTGATCTTCTCCCTCCCTTCACTCACGGTGCTTGATAGTGCCCCCAAGACTATGTGTTTCAGTGAGAAGGCCCTTCAGTGTTGTGTTTTTTCGGTCCCTTTGGCAGGTAAGCATTGGGACCTCCCATTTCTTTCTTTCTTTTGTGCTGTCTGTCATGTTTGTCTGCCCATCCCCTTAGGAAGGCATATTTTTTTTCTGTTTTGGTTCACCCAGTGCCTCCACATAAGGATTGACCCCCGAGGAGGTGGAATCAAGGCTTGGCTCCCAAACACTGTCCCTCATCTGGAGACACCATGTAGGCATATAGCTGTGGTCTGAAAAAACCACGGAAGTCCCTCACTAAGCACAAGACATAGGGTCTGATACAAATTCCATCCCTGTGATTGTCATCTTCTCTCTGTTGTTTGCTTGCTGTTTCCCTCTAAAAGACAGGTAATCTTTTCATCACCCCCACCACTTCCATGTCAGATATCTCTACAATATCCAATGATGAAGAGACTGTCAGTTTAGGCCCCATGAAATCTTTCAAGGAGAATGCAGCTGTCAGTTTGGGCCCCACAAAATCTATCAAGGGGAATGCAGTTGTCATTAAGTCATGTGCTGCTCCTCCTCTGCTCCACCACCACCATGGGCAGCTCCACCTCCACTGTGATATTCTTGGGTTGATCTACCCTAGTACCCACCTGCCTCAGGAGGTGGATACTCTCCCATGGCACCAGGCATCTTACAACCCTCACAGCCTGTGCCACTGCCATTCCTTAGGCCCATAGAAGCCTTCCCAGTCAATGTGGACAACTAACACATGAAATTTTCCAATTAAATCAGACAAGGGCAGAGGTTATGGCCTTTGACTCTTTATTTTTTGAAAAGGTTTGTCATGATATAAAAAAGGCTCTTTGGTCCCTCCTGGATTTTCACTTATTTTTGATTGGCAAGGTGGTGCTTTTAATCTTTCTCCTTTTTAGGTGTCTCCTGCAACAACAGGCAGTCACTAAGGCAACTCTATAGGTGTTAATGGCTTTTAGACATCCAATTCATATCTCTCCATAGGAGGTTATGCATGCTTGGCTTTCTGAAATTCAAAAGGTTATTGTCTGACCCTCCCCACCTGGGGTGACTCCTCAGGGATGGACACTCTTCAAGGGATGATAGTCAATGACAGGTAAGAGCTTGTTTGACAAGCCAACCTAAGACAGGAACAATCCAGTGGCCGAGCCCCGCTGAGGTGGGGTCAAAAAAGCTGGAGTGAAGACCTCCAACTCCCGCTGAGCTCCCATGTAATAAAATAAAAGAGTGGATATGTAGTAGGACAGGAAATTGGCTCAAACCAGTTGCCAAGGCATGCACATAACATACTTACTTATAAGCCAACCTGGAGTCTGCCTGAGGGCCTAGCAATAGGCACTATCAGAGTTCTTGGTCACTGTCAGAGTTCCTGATCATGCTCAGCTGATGAGGGACGACCACGCAATGCCACCAGGTTGGGACACAGCTTGAGTGCTGGGAGGAGGGTATATAAGGCCTTCCCCATTATTGAATAAATGAGTTTGCTGTTTGCAAACTGTCAGTTCAACTGACTTCCAGTGTCTGTGTCATTCATGCCACACCTTCTCAACCCCTCCCCTGAGGGAGCAGTTAGGATCCTGCAACATCAGAAGCTGTTAGGATCCAGCAACAAATCATCAGTCAGGAAAATGCCTCACAAGTTTGCCCACAGGCCAATCTGATGAGGGTGCTCCCTCTGCTCAGATGTCTCTAGCTTGTTTCAAGTTGACAAAAAAGAAAATGAAATCACCACCAACAAAAATACCTAACCAGCTAGAAGGCAGAATGGTCTATTGAATCCAGTTTAAGAGAAACACTTGGACAACAGAATGCAACAGTTTTTCTACCACCACTCCGACCACCCAAAGAAGCCTGTAGCCTCACTTTAAGGACTCAGTGTATAGCTCCATGGTAGAGTGCTTGCCTCACATGTGCTTCTTTCTCTACACCAGCCATTCTCAACTTGAGGGTTGCAACCTCTTTTGAGTTCAAACAACCCTTTCACAGGGGTCACATATCAGATATCCTGCAAATCAGATATTTGCATTACAACTTATAACAGCAAAATTACAGTTATGAAGTAGCAACAAAAATAATTTTATTGTTGGGGGTTACNACAACAGGAGGAACTGCATTAAAGGGTTGCAGCATTAGGAAGGGTGAGAACCACTGCTACCCTTTTTAAAAGGAGCTGAGAATGAAGCTCAGCAGTGGAGCCCTTGCCTAGGGTTGACTACCAACATCGCAAATAATCACAAAAAGAGGAATCAGCAAGGAAATGTGTTGTTTCCCTAGAGCAGTGGTTCTCAACCTTCCTAGTGCTGCAACCCTTTAGTATAGTTCCTCATGTTGTGGGGCCCCTCCAACCATGAAATTATTCCTTTGCTACTTCATAACTGTAGTTTTGCTACTGTTATTAGCCTCAATGTAAATACCTGTGTTTTCTGATGGTCTTACATGACCCCTGCAAAAGGCTCATTCAACTCTCAAGGGGTTGTGACCTGTGTGTTGATAACCACTTCCCTAAAAGCATCTAGAAGAAGCATAGTCTTATCACTCATGATTTTGGGCTCTAAGGTAATTTTTAGACTTCTAGCCTTGAACTCTATGGTAATGAATTTGTATGGCAGTAAGCCATGGAGCATGTGGTAACATGTTATAATGGCCATAAGAAACTAATACAATGTTATGTGATTTTGAAAAATCAGTTCTTTCAAACTGTATATACATGCTTATTATATCTCAACCTTTTTCTAGTACAATTTTACATCAAAGAGGGCTAATCTGCTGCATGTTAAATTTTCTTGTGCAATATTGTAAATGACCATAGTTTAATTTTAACTAAGTACTTCTGTAAGATATTTTATACATATAACATTTATTCTAGTGACAGCATTTTTTTTCATTTTTTTCTTTCTAATAAATACATGTTCCTAGTTGTTCTTTTCATTCTTTTCATTTTGTTTTGATACATGTTCTAGTCAGGTTTCTTTCTTTCTGTCTTTTTTTTCTGTGATAAAACACTGACCAGAAACAACTTAGGGGAAGAAAAGATTTATTTCATCTTATAGCTTACAGTCCATCATGAAGGGAAGGCAGGGCAGGAACTCATGTCAGGAACCTGGAGGCAGAAACTGAAGCAGGTGTCATGGAGGAACACTGCTTACTGGCTTGCTTCTCATGGCTTCTCAGCCTGATTTCTTATACCACCCAGGACCATCTGCCCATGGGTTTCACCACCCACAGTGGACTGGACTCTCCCACATCAATCATTAATCAAGAAAATGTCCTTGAAGACCTGTCTACAGGCCAATCTGATAGAGGCATTTTTCTCATTTGAGGTTCACTCTTCCCAGATAATCCTAGCTTCTGACAGTTTGACAAAGAACTAACCAGAACTTTAACTATACTTTAATAACAGAAGCAAAAAACTTGTAGAGTTCCATTGGTATTCTGAGGTCACACTTGCTTTTCCTGAGAGTAGCAATATACGACATAAGAGGAGCTTTTTGTGTTGAAAGTTAGGAATCCAGTAATACTTCGGCCCTTCTTTTATTTCTAAATGTAGTCTGATAAGTGAATTAGTAGGGACAACCAATAGAAAGTATTTAGATTATAAAAACCACCACTTCATTAAGATCCTTGACTTTTATTTTACTTAAAAATTATGATCTCAAAAATAAAATGAAAAAATAATTCCAACACATTTTATACTCTTACAATTTTTTTCTTTTTCATTTACAAAAATCCTCATATATATATATATGATATATATATCATATATATATATATATATCAAGGAGTGATCATATATGCCTATACATATAAACAGGCATACACAATCACTCCATGACAGTATTTCTAATGCTACCCATATTGGAAACACTAAATTTCATCACTATGTAGAGAAAAGGTATGAGAATAAATAATCACAGAAGCTATGAATGTTCTTTGTGCTTCATCTTTTTCTGTTCTCCTTAAACATTTTCATTAATGCCCTGTTAACTGTCATACTTCCTGTTCAACAGAACATAGCTCCCTCTATCCTAACCCATCAAGGAGACCTGTAGCAGGTGAGTTAGAACTACAAAAAAGAAAGCACAGGAATCAACTGGAAGACCAGGAAATATTTGATTGACAGCAGGCATCTACCTAAATTAGAAGATAGCCACAGCCTTCAGGGCTAAAGCCCAACCCCCAGAGCAGCAGCCTCATGACATTTGGTTGAGGATTATCTGATTCTAGGGTTTTGTGTTGAAATTAGTCCCCATGATGTAAGGGCCTCTTTGGGGACTCTTAGGCAAAATGAACATGTCAGCAAAGACTCATCTAAGAAGGCTCTCCAGAAGGGTAAATACTGTGTTCTTCTCTGGACAGAGTAAACAGAAATGTTTAAACTTTGTCCTGAAGTAGGAAGTGCCCTAACCATAGGCCATCATGGAATCATTAGTTCTAGATAAAATCTACCTATTGTACACATGAGTAACAATACTGGAAACCCTGTAAAAGACAAAAATAGGATGTGTGTGCATAAACGCAGTTTTACAAGAGAACTGCAGAAAGTAACTGATACATTTAGAATATGATTCTTACATATCCATGCTGGTGGATAACATTTTAACAGCCCCTTTGACATTTCTCTCCCCTCCCAGGATTGCCATCTTGTCCTCCTTCCGAGATGGCCAGAGGTGAACTCTGCCAGGTACTGCTATGCGCTAGCTCAGAGCTCTGAGACCCTAGANAGGCTGTTCCAGGTGCCCTTTGTTGACTCTCATGTCTTGGTCAGAAGTAACAGGAGAGGACAGTGTATCAGGGTTAATTGCTAGAAGGAAAATGTGCGAATTCAAGGGAATATAAATAGGTTAGCAAGAGAGGGAAAGTCAGGAGCAGAAACTGTAGAATATTTACTTGCTTTGAACAGAGAGATAAGGTGAGCCAAGTCCCCAAGTAAACTAACATTTCAGTAAGAGCTTGAGTTTTAAAATCTTGCATTCCTTTCTAAAGCTGCCTCCCTACATCAAACTCATTAAAATGGAAGAAAACTCTGTGCACATGAAGTGAATCATAATCATTAGCACAGAGACCCAGGATCTAGTCAGCTTCCTGCTGGGAGAAAGCTGTCCTAGGGACTTAGGACTTCTGGGAGAGGCCGATACAAAAGACAAATGAGTGACGAATAAAAGAGAGAATTCAAGTTGTAGATAAAAAGGTAAAATGATGTCTGAATGCTCAGATGTTTATGAGATACTGGGGACATTGGCGCATCTGAAGTAATTCTAATGGGTGAATTATCTTGTCTGATGCANGATCTTCATGGTGGCTTGAAAGTAGAATTGGCCTGGAAAGTTGGAGAAATTCACTATTTGGAAACTTGTAATTATGGAGTGGTGGTGCAGAAATATAGCCTGAAGCCACAATTGTTCTGTCCCTGTGGTCACGTTGGGTATTAACTATCCTGGAAGGATGGAAAAGTGTCAGCACTCCCTACTGTTCACTGGTCTCTACACAATTTGGTAATGTGAGCCCACTCTTTAAAGTGAGCACTTCTCTTTCTCCCTGTTTTTCTTTGGCAATTTCATACATGTACATAGCCAATTTCAATCCTTTACCCCACCTATCTTTCTCATCGCCACCCTCTCTCCTGCTGGAATCCTTTCTAACACGCCTCTTTACTATTGTCGTGTCTTCCCTTTGTACGTGGCCCTCTGAACTTATAAAAGTTGTGTGCACGAGCTTGGGTGGGAGGTAATTCACTGGAGTGTGGACAACTTAACAGTGCTTCACCAATGAAGAAAGCCACCCCTTTCTCTAGCAACCATTAACTGTCAAGATTCCGTCAAAGAGGGCTGAGGTCTCCATGAGGAAGTTCTGACTGGCCCAGTCTCTTGCAAGCCCTTTGCAGTGAGTCCTTGAGTATCATGCTGTGTCATGCCCAGGAGAATTTGTTGTTGTTGCCTACTTCCCCATTCTCCTGCTCTTGTGTTCTACTTCCTCTTCAGTGATGTTCTCTGAGCCATGCACAGTCAAGAGAAGTTACCCCCTGAACCCCAATTGGCTGTTCTAGAAATATTCCCTGACCTTCCCTATCCTACACTCACACTTTCCTTTTCAATGGGTTAAGACTAGGCCTGAACATGTCAAATGTACCATGTGTGTTGTGGATGGAAGTTTGCTCCCTACTGACTTGCATATTATTGTCCATAAGTAACTCAGTTCTCTTGCACACTTCAAGGGCTATGGCTTTTTAGAGAATATCTGCCCTTGTAAATTGAGCCCTTCTGTCATCTTCAGCAGTGGACTAGTGTATGATATCTTTGTGGCAGTTAAAAAACAGAAAGGGGACTGGAGAGATTGCTCAGTGGTTAGGAATCCTTGCTGTTCTTCCAGAGGATTTGAATTCAGTCCCAGCACCCAGGCTGGGCAGCCGACAACAGGCACCTACACACAAATGACTTGCATCCATACAAACACAAACAGATACACATAAACAAAAATTAAAAAAAAAACATAGAAACAAGCATTGATAGTTTTAAATCCTTTAGCTTAGGTACTAATTCTAAGAAGAGCGTAGATACTAACAGAAAAGCTTAATGAATGTTCACACTGGCATACAACCAAGTTACCTTCACTTGTCTAGACTACTCCTTAGTCTAGACCGTTCTCAGCACTCCAGAAGACTTCTCATCCTTCTCCCAGTNGCTACCTCTTCCACAAGGATTCTCTCCTATGCCTTTTGCCACTATGCTCTGGTTTCATATCCTTCAGCTTTTCAGGGGTGGAACCATACAGAATGTACTTTCGTGTGCCTGCCTTCTTTTGCTCAACCTTTGTCTATAGGATTCATCTATGCTACATGTGGAAGGCTTATTCTTCACACTGCAGAGTACTATTCTCCTATAGGGCACAGAGAAGTTTATTTACACAGATTTGCTATTGATGGATTTTTTGGATGCTTCTAGGTTTTAGCTCTAATGAATGGGTCTGCATTTCACTCACATTGGTGTCCTGAGAGTACAGCAAACTAGTTGTAGACTTTTTATGTTGTAGGAGGCCTGTGCAGGTTTTACTTCAGTCAGTACTGCCAAAGATATTTTTCCTTAGTACACATTTAAGGTTACAATCTCACACAAACTATGTGGAAACCCCAGTTGTTAGAAATCTTTACCAACCCATAATGTTACAGTTTAGATCTGAAATATCCCCAAAAGGCCTTGTGTTAAAAGGTTTGGCCACCAGTCACAGGTTGACAGGGAGGTGGTAGAGACTTTCAAAGGTGAGGGCTTGTAGAGGGAAGTGGGGTCAGAACATTGGACCCCACCCCCTTCCTTTTTATAACTTCATCCTAGGCCTCTGCACGGCGGACGGCTTTGGTTCACCACATGCCCCCTGTCACATAGACACTAGGGGAACTGATCACCCCAAACCTCGGCATCTGTCAGTCAGGAGAAACCTGACACCCTTTTCAGATTTTGTAGGGTTTCTGTCACAGTACCACCAAGCTCACTAACGCACTTGGTATGATTAATATTTTTATAATTTTGGGCTTCCAGTATGTGTATTGTGACTTTTTTGTTTTTAATTTGCATTTTTCCATGTGCTTATTATCCATTTGGACATCTTTTTTCAAGAAGTAACATTTAAGAGTCTTTTCTTTTTTTTTTCTTTTGATTTTTCAAGACGTGGTTTGTCTGTATAGTCTTAGCTGTCCTGGAACTCACTCTGTAGACCAGGCTAGCCTTGAACTCACAGAGATCCTTTTGCCTCTGCCTCCTAAATGCTAAGATTAAAGGAATGCACCACCACTACCTGGCTAAAGGTCTTTTTTACTTTTTGTGTTTATTTTACTAATTAATGAGTCTGAAGTTTTTAAGTGTTTTGATTATTGAGTCACTTGTTAGATATAGACATGTATGCCAATACAGATGTACATAGATATGTGTATGAATGTTAGCTATAAATATGTATGTATATCAAATATAGCTATGCTACATATCAATATACCAGTGAATATATATTCTTCGAACTGTATTTAGATCTATTTTTTAAGCCTTCTAAAGAAGGGGAACTCTGGATATTTTTTATTGTTTTTGGGTTTTTCGAGACAGGGTTTCTCTGTGAAGCCCTGGCTGTCCTGGAGCTCCATCTGTAACACCAGGTTGACCTCAAACTCATAGAGATCCACCTGCCTCTGTCTCCCGAGTGCTGAGATTAACCACCCAGCTCAGAACTCTNAATTTTAATTTTAACCTTTCTCTTTTTTACCTAGTATCTTTCTTATTCTCTTTGGAAGCCCTCACTATATCAAATGAGTCAGACATTTACTGAAGTCTTCTACTAGAAGCTTCATTGTTCTGCTGTCCAGATGTCATGCTATAAGAATCTCAGTTTATTTTTATCCGCAGTAATGAAGTAGGGCAAAGTTCATTTCCTTCCATCCTTTTAAGCATCATCATGGAAAGGAGACTTTTGCATTTTCTTACTGAGTTGCTGGAACATGCCTATAATCAAGGGACCATATACATGTGTCTGCTTTGGGCTCCTCTATTTTGGTTGTTTTGTTTTGAATCAATACCATAATATCTTAACAACTATAAATTTATAGTAAGCATGGAGACACAGGACTATAAATGCTTTCCTGGGACAAGTCTAGAACTTGCTGTTGTAGACTAGCCTTAGGTTCACATTTATCTACCTGCCTCTGCCTACCATTTTTTTTTTGAACAGTGTCTTCTGTTGAAGCCAGTGCTCACTATCTCAGCAAGACTGACCGACTAGAAAGCCCTGCCTACCATAAGCCACCTGTCTCTCACCCCTCAGCACTGAGTTGCAGAACTGAACCATTGTGCCAAGCTTCTTTGTGGATACTGGGTGTCTTGACTTGGGTTCTCACGCTNGGACAGCAAACACTTTACCTACTGAGCCATCTCCTCAGCCCAGTCTGCACCTTTTTACAGAATTTCTCAGTTACTCCTCTAGATTCTGTGCTATAGACTCAACTTGTCAAATATCATAAAATACAACTTTTTTCAGAAATTTGANTATTTTTGTGTTTGACTCTATATATCATTTTGAGCACAACTGACATTTTAATAATATTGTATCTCTCAATAAAAATACATTTCTCCATTGTTTGGGCTCTAAAATTTTTCTTTCCATCATATTTGCTGGTGTTCAGTACGATATTNTTTAATGTCTGTTTTTAGATTTATTCCTTTGTTGTTACGTGTCATCAGTGACTGTCCTCCGAGCCAAGCAATTACCATCTTACAGAGTCCAGGTAGCNTCCTTTTGCAAAAGATCATCCCAGCTGGGCTGGTCTATGAATTATAGCCCTGCATAGACAGGTGGAATAGGGCACGAGATTCTTGCCCGGGTATCCAGTTGCTCCTAGCCACAGGGCAACTCTGCACATAGCCATGGAGAGAGTTAGAGTATAGAGACCAGGGAACACTAGGAGGGTGCTTCATCTGTGTGGCTATGGTGAAGCCATCTTTAGTACTGGGTAAGGCTTTTCAAATGTGGCTGATTGGAGGAGAAGTGCTCATACTCCTAAGTAACCCCTCACCTAGGCTCTGTAAGGAAGCCCAAATAAACACATTGGTTCTCCAGAAGGAACTTGGGTAGATCATGACTCCATTTGTCACTGGGTCCTTGGGAGGAGAGGTAGACGTGCCTTAGTCTCCCCCAGAGAAGGAGTTTTAGTAACAACACTGTAAATAATATTTTAAAAAATCTCATCCAATTATTGATGCTGTCTCTTATACACATCTAGATGTGTATAAGAGACTTGATGTATGTCTTGAAACATATTTGCATAGTAATCAGTGTCCAGCAAAGTACTTGTTGATTCTCATAGTTGTTTTATAGACTCTTGGATTTTTAATGTCTATAAAATCATCATCTGTGAATAATGACAGCTTAACTTTTTCTTTCCAGTTTCTAAGTTTTTAAATTTTGCTTCTTTTTTTTTTTTTTACCCTCTCATCAAATTGGGTAGGAGCCAGACAGCATGTTGTAGAGAAAACGATGTCATCATAATTAACTTCAATTTTTTTCTTATTTTTATATGCAATCCAAGACTCAGTGTCTTTGCTATTCTTTGTGTATTTCTCAGTACTGGGGTAGACAAGTCAGGATCACTGCTCCTCTGTGGATCTCCTTCCTTCCGTTACCCCCGCCTGGCTCCCTTTGTTCTGCTTAGGTTTCTGTGGCTTGTAACCTGGGGATTATGCCTTCTCCACCAGAGAATTGCTGTTATTTGCTGAGTCCTGCTGCACCAGGCTGCAAGAGATGAGCAAAAGAGAAACATCTCCCCCATCCTTGACACTGTACTCACTCACACCACCACCTGAAGCTGTGAGACAGGGGTTCTCAACCAGTTCTTGACCCACCCTTTCACAGGGGTGGCCTAAGATCATCAGAAGACACAGATATTTACCTTATGACTCATAACAGTAGCAAAATCACAGTTGTGAAGTAGCAAGGAAAATAATCTTATGGTTGGGGGTCATCACAACATGAGGAGCTGTATTAAAGGGGCGAAGCATTAGGAAGGTTGAGAACCACTGCTGTGAGACAAAATACTTCAATTCCCTTTGTTTTCTTACTCAGACACAGTTTCCAAAAACTGATATCTTTACATTGTTCTTCTGTTGCTAACTAAAATTTCCAACATAATTAAAAGATCTGCAACAGATACCAGTTGGCATATTGAAATTAAAGACACTTTCAAAGTGTTTAGCTCATGCTCATAAAAAATATCAAACTGGAATTTAAATAAGCACAGGCAGTTTGATCCCCACCATCATCTAATAAATACACAAATAAACCTTTCTTCTACATTTGGAATTAGCTTCTTTGCCTTTCTCTTCTTAAATTCAAATTTATAATTTCACCAAAGTGTAATGTATTTTATGCTTCAAAGCATGTTCCTGAACACACTGCACTGCTTTGTGGCAAAATTTGTGTAATTTGGTATTTAAATAGCAAGTACTTGTTTGGCATTGAAATACCATTTGGATTCTGCACCTAGAATTTTTCAGATTCAAATTGTAAAAATATTTTAAATACATACTGTGACTGATGATATTTTAAGTGGGAATGTGGTTTTATTTTACTTTTTCAAATTTTGTAATTATATTATTAAAGATAAAGAGTGAATTTTTAAATGAAAATAAAACATTTTGTTATGTTATGTTTTGTTTTACACAGTCTCTTGTAGTCAAGACTGGCTATATGTAGCTGGGGTTAGACCTCAACTCTGGATTCTCCTTTCTCAACCCCTGAAGATCGGAGGTTATAGGCCTTTGCCATCATGCACCAATAGAGAAACACTGCTCTTAATGAGAAACGGAGCCTTTAACATAATATGTGTCTTTGTATAAATGTGAAATGAAATAAAACTTAACTTGAACTTGTCTGTTTCAATCTGACCTGTTTTCACTGATGGAAGTGCTGAGACTTTGCCTACATAACAAGTAAGCAAAAAATGAAATTTCATTATAACAATATCAATTAATCCTTTCATATCTTTTAAATAGCATGGCAAAGTAAAACTGATTTATCATTTAAAACTATTTTCATAATTGCATATTCAAATGTTGCAAAAAGAATGGGTTTTAAGTGTGCTAACAAATAAATGAGTACTTCATATGATGCATGCTTCCCATAGTTTGATTTAGCCATTCCACAATGTGATGAATGTATTTACACCGTGATCATATTGCATGCTATAAATTTATATCAGTTTTATAACTTGAAAAATAAGTATGTTTAACATATAAGCCAACAATTGTATTGATTCTTTCCCCTAACTATGTTAGATACAGAGAACTGAAAAATGCCCCAATATTCCAGGAGCCTTGGTACAGTTATTAAAGTCCCTTCTCCATTTGGTGGGTGACAACAAGGGAGTCTTAGCAAGATGTCTAGTCTCACCATTTCACTGATGCAACCTGTTTGTTTTNTAAGAAAAGTTTGGGAAAATAGAAATACATTCAATTCCCTTGTACTTCTGTTTTGCATTTTATGTTATATTTTCATCAGAAAACTATAGTTACATATTCGGCTCATTAAGTTTATAAAAAGCTCTTTTCATGTTGTCGAGTTGATTAAGCAAGATCTTATGGCGATAGCATAAAATATGTCAGAAAAATCCAAATCTATTTGTCAAGTAAATCTAAATATGCATTTCCATCCACTTCATAAAAACACACAAAAATANAGTGGCAATTGTGTGTGTAAAGCAGCCAAGATTAAATGGAAATGTAGATTTTCTATAAGTTGTTGCTTTTGTCAGGTGCTAAAGAAATATGTGAAAATGTGCTTCTTCATTATTTAATACGTAACAATAGGAAGTCATGTATCTCATAATGTTTCAGTGGATGACAGCCAGCCTCTACTACGGTAGACTCACAAGAACAAATCAACTAGTGATGTCATAGCCTCTTGGTTTATGCAAGTGGGATCTGTGGTGCTCACGTGAAGAAAAAGATCCCTAAGGACACATGTCTCAGAATACAGTCACTACCCAGTACATGACTATTATCTAAAGTACACCTTGGAGACACAGCTAGGCAGCTAAAGAGGTACTCTATTGCAGAGGACCCTAGTTCAACTCCCAGAACCCATGCCTGACAGTATACAGCCACCTGCAACTCCAGCTCCAGGGAAGATGATGCCTCTTCTGACCTCCACAGGCACCTGAATGCTCATGGTGCACACACACACAGAGAGGAACCTACACATAGGCAAAAAAATAAGAAATAAATCTTTTCTAAGAAGTGTTTTGTTGGGGAATATTCTTTGAAAGTGTGTTGCATTTTTTTCTCACTGCTTTTGTTAACAATCCAAAGATGTGTTTGAGTAAATAAAATAAACCTGGGAGCAGGAGGCTGAGTCAGCAAGTAGCTGGCAGGAAGTGCTAAGGAGGAATCACGGGTAGCAAGGGTTTTTAAAGTGGGGACTGAGAGAAGGATGCTGAAATTTTTGGAAGATGCCAGCAAAGGGAGAAGGTTAGCTACTAGCTATTCAGCCTCTCTGAGTGAGCAGAATTCCACCTAAACTATTGAATGTTGAATCTTTGAGTTCTTTAGATTTAGATAAATTCCCTTAGTAGCTTTGAAAGAGTCGGTG
>LZPO01097189.1:51792-66471 GCA_001675575.1 Neotoma lepida | reverse complement strand
ACTTTGTAACCTTTGGTCTTAACAGGACTCAGGACTATAGTCATTTATAATGATTCACATCTTAGGGCCACTTCCTTAGCTGTGATTAAAATTAAAAACTGACCAAGCTTTAACTTTTTTTTTTTCCATAGAAAGGGAATTTTTGCCTCTCATCAGGTATATGGCATTAATTTTTTTTTTTGGTATTTTTAAGATAATATTTTAGTAAACAGTTCCAGAGGGACCTCATCATGATTATTTTATTTTTCTTTCTCTTTATTTATTCTTTATGTTTTTCACACCATGCCTCCCAATCCCACCCATCTCCTCACCTCCAGAATAAAACAGAATAAAATTTAAGAGAAAAAAGGAAAAGAACAAGCTTTAACTTTCAAGTGCTTAGTTTCAATGTCCCATAGAGTTTCAAACCTTGTAACGAAAACAGCAGTTCCTGCCCCATGCCTTTTCCCATCCTACTATCTCCTTTTCACCTCTTGTATCTCATGTATTTCCCAGATTCTAATA
Organism: Neotoma lepida; assembly: GCA_001675575.1. Taxonomy (NCBI): domain Eukaryota; kingdom Metazoa; phylum Chordata; class Mammalia; order Rodentia; family Cricetidae; genus Neotoma; species Neotoma lepida. The sequence continues at coordinate 65,967 of LZPO01097189.1, read as the reverse complement.
TTTAGTCTGAAATTTCTTCATTGTAATGCTTTGACATGTCCATGGTGGACAGTGGCGTGAACTATGCCTTTAGGAACAAAGGGCTGATCCTCCTGTACCAGTGTCTTGTCTTGTTGCTAGACTCCCTAACCTAAACAAGTTTAAGAAAGAGGAGGAAGCAGTTGTCCCATCTGCCAGTTTCAGACAATTGAGTCTGAAATCAGTTTACTCCATTATTTTGGGCCTGAGGCAGGCTGGCCATCAGGGCAAAGAGAGTGTGTGGAGGAGGCAGGAAGCTACTCTTTTNCATCATGGCAGACAGGAAGTAGAGAATCAGGAATGGACCAGGAACACTCTAGGTGATGCGCTTNCTGAAGTAAGGACCACCTCCTGAAGTTTACATCACCTCCCCAAATAACACGAGGAGCTGGAAATCAAGAGTGAAACACAGGATCCTCAGGCTGGGGCTCATGACCCATAAATTGAGAACCACTGCTGTAGACCAACCTTACAAGTTCCCAGTCATTAACAGTCCCAACGCTTTAAAAGGCCTAAGACTCTGTGAACTTCTACAAAACCAAAAACAAGTTATGTACTTCCAACATATAATAATAAGAGTAAGAATTCTATAATAGTGTAAAATTAACTTTCCCTTTCCAAAAGGGGAAAACTGTAGCATAAAAGAATCTCACAAAATGTAGCAGAGAAAAACATCATGTTTTCTCTGAAGCTCCGTGTCTGGCATCTGGGTATCCTAATGTAATCATGGATCCTCTAGCCCTGTTATCTACAACATACTCAGCTCCTAGCTCCTGCATAGGCTGGCTCCACTCCACATCTCAAGATGTCCTCTAGGGATGTCTCATGGTCCTGGCATCCTCATCAGCTTACACTTTACATTTACCACTTCTTCTGATGGTCTTACAGAGCTTCTCCTCATTGACTCCAACCTTGCTATACAGTGTCTAGCCTCAACTGCTCTCTATGACGCCCTCATTTTTACATCTTTCATGGTTTGAAAACCAGTACCACATGGAGGTTACCACCAAGTTTTACCATGGCTGCAGATGTAGCCACGATCAGAGCTCCTCATATGATTGGCTAAGAGGCCTTCTATGTTGTTATAACAAATACTTGAAACTAGGTAAGGAACATTTTTTTTCCCTTATAGAAGCTGAAGAGATTCAAGAGGTTCACATCTGGTAACCACATCTGGCATGGCTTTCATGCTGTATCATTACATAGTGAATGACATCACATAGGAGGACCAGCAGCCAGCNGCAAGAGGCATGTGCAGGAGAGACAAAGCGTGAGGTAAGTCTCCCTTTATAACAAGCTATTCCATTGTATTTAATCCAGTCCCTGAAAACCAGCTCACTCTTACAGCATAGTCTTTAATCCTTTCTGAGGTTAGAGCCCTTTGATCCAATTATCTCCCAGGAGCTTCCACCTCGTACAGAATCCACCATTTCTTCATTCTGCTATTTGCAGCCTAAGCTCTCAGCACACGAACCTCGTGGAAGTCATAACACCTTTACTGAGACCCCATTACAGCTCATTTTTTCCTTCCAAAATAACATTCACTAATAAGCTTCCAGAATGCTGACCTCCATCTCAGAGTCAGTATCCGGGNCATTTCCCTCTGGAATACCTGCTACTGTGGATGAAGGGTTTCTTCTGCCTTGTGCATCATCTCTCCCCTGTCCTTATCAAAATTGATCCCCTCATTTCACTTTTTATGTTAGATTTTTTTTAATTGGATGATCCTTAGCAATATGATGATGATGGTGATGATGATGATGAAGAATTAGACACTACCAAGCCAATTAGAAGCTCTATATACTCAGATGTAGGTTATCCACATTCAGGCTTTACCANGAGGTCATTCTGTGGGTGTCAAAATATTCCATGTCTGTCTGTAGTTCTTTTGCCTTGAGCTAATCATGTTTTCTTGAGAACAATCTTTCCTTCTTTGCTTAGAGGTTAGATCCTTTGCTTGCTAGTGCTGTGGGGAAATGGAGCAAGCGGTTGCAGCATTTAGTATGACAACTTCTAGTAATTTTCCTTTTAAGTCTGGAATGTCTCCCTCACTCTCATATTCTCCTTCTCCTTGATCAGCAGTTCTTAACCTGTGACTCCCTTGGGCCGGTCACATATCAGATATTCTGCANATCAGATATTTACATTGCAACTCATAAGAATAGCAAGATTANAATTATGAAGTAGCAATGAAAATAATTTAATTGCTGGAGGGGTCACCACAACATGAGGAACTATATTAAAGGGTCACAGCATTAGGAAGGGTGAGAACCACTGATCTAGATGATCACTTAGGACCAGNGTACTTCAGTCCTTAGGGTTGACCACTCCAAGGAGTCAATGCATTTTTNAGGTGGGGATTCCTGTTTGTCTTGTTGCATGTGTTACAAGGTAAAAGTTTCACTTTGGCTCTTGTCATCTTAAAGGGAAGAATTCAGCAAAGAGACACAGTTTAGAAGAATTTTACTTAACACGGTAAAGCAAANTGAANCGAATACTCCATAAAGAGATTGNAGAGCACTGTCCTGAGAGGAAGGTGGGGTGAGGAGCAACTCAGCTTTCTTCAGAGAACTGAATCAGTTGCCCTTTCTTTTTCTAGCAACTATTCTGTTGAATGATAGCGGAGTTTCCTGGTTTGCCGGGCAATCACTGTAGCAGTATGTAGGGATGAAATGAGGGTATGTTTTTCCTTTCTGTGGTTACATGACAATCTTCTTTAGCTCCCTATGTTCTTCCATTGTAAATGTCAATTTGAGGGACGGTGTGAGTGAGAAACTGATTTCTTCTGCTACATTGACAAGGGCTTTATAGAGAGATCAATTTCTCTAACTGCTTCAACCCTGAGAGTTATCGGCCAGCCAGATGCAGTGTTAGTTATCTGATATTCAGTGAGTCCCAGTGAACAGAGGACAGATGGGAGAGGGCAGGAAACTTGATTTTGTGCATGTGCATGACTCAAGTGATTGTAGGGGAGACAGAGACATAGACATAGGGAGAGTGGGCCTTGGACTTTACCTGTTCTGGAAGCCTGAAAAAGCACAGTGGGCAAGTGTGCCAACACAGCGCTTCCCCTTTCCTTTCAAACACTATGCTGTTGTCCTTTTTAAAAACTTGTTGCTGCCTTTTAAGCCATGGCTGTCTAAATGAGCAAGTGCAACACCACTGCTATCAGTTAGGCCTTGAGAGCTGCAGCCTGAGGGAATTCTGTTCCTTCAGGCTCCAAGTCTTGCAAAGCTACAGGGGAACTTAACTAAATCTCTGTCCCTCTAAAGAACTCAAGATTCAAAGGTTAAGGTGGAATTCTGCTCTTCCGAGAGGCTGCACAGTAAATAGCTCACCTCCTCTGCTTGCTCACATCCTCCAAAAAGCTCTCCTGTCTCCTCGCCCCTCCTTATAAACCCCTACTTCCTGTCAGCTAGTTGCTGACTCAGCCTCCTGACTGAAGGTGAATTTTATTTTTCAAACACATCTTTGCATCATTAAACAAATGTTCCAGAGCATAAACAAAAGTAACACACCTTAAAATAATATTCTACAATACTATGCTTTTTGTAAGAAAGGATGAAGTAAAATAAGCAAATATCACCTTACTCTTCTTTTAGTATGCTTGAGGTTTGAATTTAGGATTTTTAACTTATGTTCTTCCAAAGGATATGAGGTAAAATTTTAAAATTCAACATTGTTAACATCTCCTTTTCCCTTCCCTATCACTTCTCTGTCCTGTTCCAGTCTGCTCTTTGCCCTGAACATCTGACTTAGACTACTTTTTTTCAATTGCTTGAGAATTACACCCCTATATATAATGTGTTTTGATCAAAGCCACCCCCAATTCACTCCCCTCCAATTTCTATACTATCTGCTCCACCACTTTCCCCTCCCAACTTCATGTACTCTTTTTTAAAAAACCTGCTGAGCCCACTTAGTGCTGTCAGTATGTGCATGCGTGTAGGTCTGTCTATGGAGTGTGGGCCTATTAGGGGCTGCATGCCTGAAGAAAACTNACTTTCCCTCTGTCAGCAGCNGTCAATTGCCAATACTTCCTTATCTAAGGGTGAGATTTCAGGAGGCCCTCCCTATCCACACTGGAACTTTCAGCTGGCTTCATCTTGTGTAGGTTTGTGGCATGCAGTCACAGCCACTGTGAGTTCATGAGTGCAACGACCTTGCCATGTGGGAAACCCTGTTTCATTGTAGTTATATCCACTCCCTTCACCTCGTACAATCTCTCTGTTTCTTCATTCATGACAATTCCCAAGCCTTGAGAAGAGGAGAGAGTGTGATACAGATGTACCATTTAGGTGCGAGCACTCTAGAGATTTTATTCTCTGTATGTTGGCTCTTTGTGGTTCTCTTTAATAATCACCATCTACTGCAAAAAGAAGTTTCTTTTAAGTGGGNGGAAAGATGCACTCATCCAAAGGGTATAAAGCTAAGAAGTTAGAAGGTAGTTGAATATTATGTCCATTTAACAGAATAATAGTAAGTTCTCCCTTGGGGCCTATGACCTATCTACACATGGGTTTTGGGAGCAGTTAATGATACCAGACATAAATTCCATCTTGTGGAGAGGGCTTTAAGTCCAATCAAAAAGCGGTTGGTTACTCCTATAACATTTCATGATGCTATTGCACTAGTGAGCACATCTTGTTGGGCTAGGTCTTACTTTAGCTCTCAGGGTTCACAGCTGGATAAGACCGATAACTACTTTTCTCCACTGGTAGTATGCATAGCACCTTCCAGCATGATGAAATCTAGCCAGAAGAGAAGATGCTTCCAGGCCAGCACCAGCTCGATGGATTTCTTTATGTTGGACAGACTCTGTGCTGCCTGTTTTTGTTTTGCAGTTATTCTAACTGCAAAAAGGCATAGAAAGAAAGAGAAGGAACTTAGAGCATTTCTTCCCTTTATTCTCTTCTTTTACTTTTCCAACTTCTCTCCATCACCAAAGGTGGCTGCTCTTCTCAAGGTGATCTGCTCTTCACGAGTCTTCCTCCTGTCAACTCTCCTCTTCCNGTCCTCACGTGCAGCTGGGAGTCACTCTTGCTCCGTGCTGACTATGACGACCTTAAACTTTGAAACAGAATGCATCATGTGGAAACTTTGAATAGTTGTAAATGACGTAAACTGCATCCTTTGGGATTTATAAACCACAAGGTAGTGCACAAGGTAGTGCAGGGCTGATGTGTTCTGTTTTGTTATCTTTTTATTTCCTCTGGGTTTATGACTAAGGAATTCATCTAAGTTCCCAGTGCAGACATTTAATGAATCTATTTTAATAACTCTTTTTTTCACATTTTCATGCCTAACAAGTAAACTAAGTGCCTCTTCTAATTAGTTGGTACTGGCCGAGTACTAATTATTTTATATTGATTTATATTGATTGATGTGGCTGGGCTCAAAAGAGGAGAACCCTCTCTTTGTGAGGGGTGGAGGATTTCAGTGACAAAGTTCTTCCACCTGTTTCCTTATACAGTACCATCTTAGGGGCTCAGAGGGGAAGTTGAGTCTACATTGGTTTACATAAACTACATTGGATAGCCCAAGTATGACAGGATGATGGTGTAGCAGATACAGCAGTGACTTGGGACTTAGGCAAAGGCTTGATAGAGATGACAGACTATGAAGGATTCATGGAACAATAAAGTCCAAGACAGCTCAAGTATGGTAAAATTTTTANGGACTCATAAAATATTTAAATCCACTTCCANAGTTATCCTGGGCCTTAATATGATTTGTTATTTGTTATCTTGGCTATTTACTATGATAGCTATTTTTTAAGTATTAAATTGATAAAAATTCTTCCACAAAAGTATTTGAGTATTTTAAATTCTAACAACAACAACAACAACANAATTTTTGCAGAAAAATGCTAGCATTAAAATTTCTGATTTTCAGTCCAGAAATGGTGTCAGCACCAACAGAACCGTTTTTTTGTGTTTAGGAAATACCACAATTACCATATCCAGTATCTTATATATTTACTTTTGTATAGTTAGTTTTCCAGCTGATAGAATATAAAACCCACTGGCTAGGTACAAAGAGCCTGTCCAATGGCAAAATGCATACGGGAAGGATTTTAAACACGGGTCCGAAGCACTGTAGGTAACAGATGTGCAGGATATGTGCTAATTGATAGACCTGCCAGTGAAAATGCACGCTGAGAAAGCGTGATTACTGAACTCCTNGTGTGCTGTTGCATGGGGAATTTAGGCTTGCATAGAAGTACAAATGGAGGGGAAAGTCCTGCATAGTGAAAAACTGAGAAAAAGTAGCTGTTTGATATGTTAGTTGGCCAGAGAAGGATTGGCTTCCTATAAGCACCAGGTCAAGGCAAATCTGATTGGTGTTGGTCGCATTGGTCAAAGTGCTGTTGAGCAATGTCAGTTAACTAAGTCTTCAGCATCACAGCTTAGCTACTGTGTGCCTGAACTCANGATCATTCATGAAAACCACGAGGGAGTAGCTCCCGCATAGTTCAGAAGACCATGTGACAAGAGACTACATTTCATTAACAACACCCTAGGAGGAGCTCAGAGGGAACAGTGGGGGGAATCCCCACCACTTAACACAGAAAATGCTCCTAACAGCTCCACCTCCACACTTGCCACAAAGCGCTGCAAAATAGTGCGTCAGCCAGAAAGTTGTCGGTGTGAGCAAGGGCCAGCAGCATGACGCTCTACAGTTGTGGAAGCTGTACAATCCATAGCACTATGCAAACACGGAAAACTTGTTTTCTAAACTAAATTAACATATACCACCAACTCACATGGTTCAGTCAGCACAGCCCTTAATACAGAGACACACCAGGCCTGGTGGTGCATTCATTTAGTACCAGTACTAGAAGCAGAGGCATGTAGATCTATAGGAGTTCAAGGCCAGCCTAGTCTACAGAGTGAGTTCCAAGACAGCCAAGGCTACACTGAGAAATCCTGTCTCAAAAAAACCACTTAAAAAAAAGCTAGGCAAGGAAGCACTCAGAAACATTATTGAATAGATGAACAGATGACATATGAGCAGACTTGGGGAAGTGTCTGGACAGTAGAAAACCTTGTTCTTGGATTAAACTTAAGCAACCTGACACTTTAATGGTAAACATCTAAATTAGCTACTGATAATACCTCTTGCTACAGACATGAAGTATATATAGTTTTGAAGTTATTAAAATAGCTAAATAATTTTTTCTTTTGTTTCTTAGGACAGGATGTGGCAGTAACTTAACTCAGGGTCTTGTATGGACTAGGCAAACTCTGCCACTGAGCCACATTCCTACCCCTGAAATCCAGCCTTAAGAATTCCTTAAGAGTAACAACAGTAGATGATTTATCATTTTGTTTTTTATTTATTTTTATGTCTAGTGCTCATCATACCATTGTACTATTCAGTCAGTAAATACTGAATATCAAATGGTTCCAAAATTTCCTTCGATATTATAAAGGGGGACATATCCACATGAAACAGAAATCATAGGTCTTATATTTAATGTGCTTATAGATGGAATTGTTGAAATTGTTATATGTTTAAAATAAAGCAAAGAATAGTTAAGCATTAAGCAGCTAGAAACTGGGTTAAAAAACAATACAGAACAAACAAAACGACACAGTTACTGCATACTCAAACCGGGACAAGGAGGCTTGGATGGAACTTGCAGGACGGGGAGGAAGAGAGGAAAAGGTTTATAATGGGGTAGAGGGTGGGAGTGTCTGCTAGGACACAGGCATGGAAACCGAGAAGATGAAGCTGATGCTTTCACATCTCATATTAGAAGCCAAAGTGAGGCATGAATCTTNTAGCACGTAAGAGACTAAGGACAGCACTCCAGGGACTTGGGAATGCTGCAGTGAGAACTGACAGTAACATTATTGTTTGGAGATTGATTTTGAATCTTGANGTTTTGTGCTGAAGATGCTTTAACTGAATAATTTAAACATGTTTGTGGCTTAGAAAATGTGAATAAATTAACAGTTCTGGTTAGTATTTCAGAGTTTCAGAATTTTTTCCTTTATTTTTGCTTCAGTTTGATTTGCATAGTCAGTCCANTCCATGCTGAATATATGTGGTGGTTTGAATGAAAATGGCCCCCATAGGCTCATAGGGCGTGGCACTATTAGGAGGTGTGGCCTTGTTGGAGAAAGCATGGAAGAAAGCTTTGAGGTCTCATATATGCTCAAGCCATGCCCAGTGAGACAGATCACTTCCTGTTGCCCGTGAGTCAAGATGTAAGAACTCTCAGCTCCTTCTCCAGCATCATGTCTGCCTGCATGCCACCAGGCTTCCCACCATGACAATAATGGACTAAACCTCTGAGCTGTAAGCCAGCCTCAATGAAATGTTTTCCTTTATAAGAGTTGCCGTGGTCGTGGTGTCTCTTCACAGTGATAGAAACCCTAGCCAAGACAACATAATAAAATGGTGAGCTCTGATGGTTTAGAAATAGGAGGATTTAGGTTTGCAGCCCATGGGTGACTTCATGAAAGCTACTTCTCTGAAACTCACCTGTAATGAGGGAAAACATGACCTTCTCTAATGATTGGGAAGATGAAATATAAATATCTAGTAAGTCACTTGGTGTGTAATTGGCTCTTGGAATACTTTNCCTTCTCCTGCTTTCTCTTTCTTCTCATATAATAGGCAGTGATACTCATGAAGACTATATCACTTGTTACATCCAACCTGTAATGCCGAAAGNAAATATTANTACAGCTTATACTGGGACACAGTGTTAAACTGAGAAGAAACTTACTATGTTTCTCATGGAAAGAGAAAGAAAAAAATTAACAAAAATATAAACCATTGACTAAAAGCTTCCTGTCACAAGAGGTGGTATATATATATATATATATATATATATATATATATTCTTATATTTTGAAGTCAAAGTCTCACTGGATTGTGGCTGACAGCTATATTAAAAGTGGCAATGAATATGATCATAACTGCAAACTCTTATTCCTGTCCTCTCATAACAATCACAGCTTTCTCTCCCATACCCTCCACCCCTCTGGCTTTGCTGACCTATAACTGGCATACAACAGTTGAATTTATTTGAAGGGTCTNTGGTGGTATTTTATCTATGTCCCCCAATAAAGTTTATCTGAGGATCAGAGGAACAAGGTCAGCCGCTAACCTTGCAATGTTAGCACACGCCCTTAATCCTATCACCTAGCAGGCAGGGCCTGTCTGGATCTCTCTGAGTTCCAGGTCATGCTAGGAACAGAGCCACATTTAATCCCAACATCGACCATAGAATTCTGGAGGTCTATACAGACAAAGGTCTACATCAGCAAGTGATGTAGCTAGGCTGAGAGAGCCAATGGGAGAACAGAACAGAAAGGGATATAGANGTGGAGATACAGGAAATCAGACACTCTTTTGGAAGCAGCGGCGTTGGTAAGGTGAGGCTGGCAGCTGTTCCTAATTCCTCTGATCTCTGTTAGATTTTCACCCTATTTCTGGCCCTGTGTTTTTATTTATAAGACCATTTAAAAATTCGTCTTACAAGGGTCCAATGTGATGTGTTGATAAACCTATACATTTGGGAAATGATTGCCATAAGNAAGCCAAATATTATGTCCACACTGTGACAAGAACATGTGAGGTCTGCTCTACTAGCCAGTGTCAAATACATAGTAATGTGAACTATGGCCACCATGCTGTCCAATTGACCTACAAAAATCACCTATCCTATATAACTGACCCACATGAACCAATTTCCTCCACTACCCAAACCCTGGTGAACTCATGTACTATTTCCCTTTCTGTACTTCATAATGTACTTCATGTTCTGCCATTTTAAACCAACTTGCAAGATCGCACTTTTAAGGCTGAATAGTATCCCAATATGTATATAACATTTTCTTTATTTTTATTCTTTTGCTAATGGACACTGATTGATTCCATATCTTGGCTATTAATAATGCTGTAATGAACATAGGAATGAAAATATCTCTATGACATATTAATATTATTTTCTTCAAAAGTACACCTTAAAGTCATATTTCTGGATCATATGGTAGCTCTCTTCTGTTGTCATTGTCATGGCTGGTGTGGCATATGTGATATATATGCTAGTTGTAAACTTTACCACTGAGCTATACCCACAGCTGTAAGTAGATCTGTTTGACTTTTTGAGAAATCTCCATATTATTTTATATACTCCCTNTATCAGTTTACATTCCTCAAAGCAGTGAACTAGAGTTCTCTTTTCTTCACATTCTCACCAACAACTGAAGAGAATCTGTGTTACTTTTGTCACTGCTNTGGCCAATCACCTGATGGATACGACTTAAGAGGGAAGAAACTTATTTTGACTCAAAGTCTACCATGGCAGGGTGGGCAGCTCCATCTCTAGTGGCCAAGGGCGTGAGGTGAGAGTTCCTCCCGACAAGGATGGATGTCTCAGCTGGTCTTCAGTATATGTCAGGATCCTGAAGAAGTAGGCTCTAATTCCAGTGAAGCCAGAGTGAGGACAGGAAGACAAAGAGCCAAAGTTTCTTTCTTCCTTGTCCTTTATCTAGGCTGTCATGGGAAGGTGTGGCCCAGATTTAGGGTGGGTCTTCCTACCTCAAATGATTCATTTAACTAAAAATCCCTCACAGGTGTACCCAGAGCAAACCAGGAATTAGAGAGCCCTTTGCTGGAACCAAAGACAGAAGTCACGAAGTCTTCCCCCACATCCTCCATATTCCACCCTCCTAAACCAGTGCCATCAGCTTGGGAACCCAGTGTGCCAGATGGGAGCCTGTGGGAGATATTTCAGATTCAAGTAATAGCAAGCAGTAACACTACCTTCAGTCTTTTTGATGACACCCATTCTCACAGATGTGAGGTGACATCTCACAGACATTTTTATTTATATTTCCCTCCTGATTAATAATGTTGAGTAAATATTTTTTCATATACCTCTTAGTCATACATCTTATTTGTAGAAATATCTATCTAATGCCTTTGTCCATTTTTAGTTGACTTTACTTGTTTTCTTCTATTGTTTTGCTTGATAAGTCAATGTATTTTTTACATAAATATCTTAGAAATTTGGCTTGCAAATAAGTCTCTGTTTCCTAGTTGTCTCTTCATGTTGTCAAGTATCCCTTTCCTCTGTAGACATTTGTCATTTTGCCTTTGTTCCTACTCTTTTGGGGTTATATCCAGAAAATGTTGCCCAGATTCATGTTTATAGTATTTCTCCTTTATTTTCTTCTAGGAGTTTCTAACTTCTAGTTTTATATATAATATTTAGTCATTGTCCTGAATTTTATATGTGAATGAGATATTCACATATCTCACATGCAAAAATCCTTCTTCACATGCAAATATCATTTTCCATCTCCTGTTGTGATAATTGCTCTTGGTTGTCAAGTTGACTAAATCTGGAATTAACTAAAAATTCAAGTCACTAAACATACCTATGAGGGATTTTTAGTTAATTGGATCCCATTTGAGGTAGGAAGACTCACCTAAGTTCCAGATCATTTGAAGGAAGACACACCCTAAATCTGGGCCACACCTTCTCATGGCAGCCTAGATAAAGGACAAGGGAAGAAAGAAACATTTGCACTTTGCCTGCCTGTCCTCACTCTTGTTTCACTGGGGTTGGAGTCTACTTCTTCAGGATTCGGTCTTATACTGAAGACCAGCTAAGACATGCAGCCTCCACTTTCCACAAGAAGACAGCCTTTGCTGAACTAGCTGGACTACAGCCTATAAGCCACTCTGANAAATGGTCTTTATATAGAGAGTCATTCTCTCAGTTCTGTTCAGACAGAGAACCCTGACCAATACACCCATTGAGTATTGTTGGCTTTCTGTTGACTATTAAATTATCTGTCAAATACATAAATTTATTATAAACTCTCTATTCTGTCCATTTGATCTATGTGCCTTGCTTCATGCTGGTATAATTTGGATTGCTATTACATTGTAATATATTTTGAAATCACATAGTATGTATTCAGCTTTGTTCTTCCTACTCAAGACTNCCATCATTATTTGACATCAAAGATGGGTCTATGTGAATTTTTGAGCTGTTTTCTCTGTTTCTGTAAAAATNTAATTGGAATATTGATAGTTATGGTATTTAATCTATTGATTGTTCAACATAGTATGAAAATTTTAACATGATTAATTCTCTACACTCATAAACATCAGATATCTTCCATTTATTTATTATTTGTGCTTGATTTTTTTAAAAAATTTCTCATTTTGAGAATTTCACACTTAAGTATACATAGTATTTGCATTATTTCCGTCTTTCCCTCTCTTCCTACAATTCTTCTTTAGTCTCATTCCATTCCCTCTCAAAGTCATGACATCTTCTTTATTATTGTTACACATACACACACACACACACACACACACACTACTGAGTCCCTTAAGTGTTGGTAATATGTACATATGTTTAGGGCTGACCATTTGGGATTGAATAGAGTAGTTGAGCTGTTCTCAACCTGTGGGTCATGCGGTGGAAGGACCCTTTCATAGGGGTCACTAAAGACCATCCTGAAAATCAGATATTTACATTACAATTCCTAACAATAACAAAATTACAGTGATGGAATAGGAATGAAAATAATTTTGTGGTCACAAGTCCCNACAACATGAAGCACTATATTAAAGGATTGCAGCATTAAGAAGGTTGAGAAACACTAGAATAACCTATCCCAGAAGNTGTTCTTGGACAAAACTGATTCTCCATGTCTCAGAAGCTCTTGATTGCCTATAGCTCTATATCTAGGTTTGGCCTGATAAAATTCCCTCATCCTTGTCATATTATGGTGGTTTGAAAGAAAACGGTCCCCAAAGAGAGTGGCACTATTAGGAGGTGTGGTCTTGTTGAAGGAAGTATGTCACTGTGGAGGTGGGCTTTGAGGTCTCCTATATGCTCAAGCCACACTCAGGGAGACAGATCACTTCCTGTTGCCTGTGAATCAAGATGTAGATGTCAGCTCCTTCTCTAGCACCATGTCTGCCTTCATACTGCCTTGCTTCCTATCATGATGGTAATGGACTAACCCTATAAANTGTAAGTGAGCCACTGCAATTGAATGCTTTCCTTTATAAAAGTTGCCATGGTTGCCNGGCGGTGGTGGTGCACGCCTTTAACCCCAGCACTCAGGAGGCAGAGGCAGGCGGATCTCTGTGAGCTCGAGGCCAGCCTGGGCTACTGAGTGAATTCCAGGAAAGGTGCAAAGCTACACAGAGAAACCCTGTCTCAAAAAAAAAAAAAAGTTGCCATGGTCATAGTGTCTCTTCACAGTAATAGAAACCCTAACTAAGACAAAAGTTGGTACCAGGGACTGGGGGATTTCTGTGATAAGCTGGGCAATGTTTTTGTTTGGAGGAATTTGGAATTTGGACTTTAGTTCTTTGGGTTAGGAAAGTGGTAGAATGGCTTTAAGCACTGCTTAATGGGCCATACTAGTGGGAATATGGAAGACAGTGGTGCTAAGAGTGATTTGAACTGTGGCAGGTTGGCTCAAGAGGTTTCAAAGGAGAANAATTTTAGTATGCTGCCTAGAGATTGTTCTTGTGGTATTTTGGTGAAGAATGTGATTGATTATTGCCCTTGTCTGAAGAGTATGCCTGAAGCTGAAGTGAAGAGATTTGGATTAATCCTGTTGGCAGAGGAAATCTCAAAACAGTTTAGTATAGACCCTGTCATGTGGTTATTAGTGGTAACTCTAATAAAGATTTATAATGAAAAGGAGCAATGTGAGCAAGAAAAAAGATGTAGATCAATTTGAGGAGAAAAGGAGCACCAGGAATGGAGTTAAGTGGAATGGAGTTAAATCCTGTGTTCAAGGACATAAACAGATTAAGAACTGGTAAAGGGAGTGGTGACCTAAGGTCAAGAGGCCACCCAGCGAAGTTTCTAACTTAAAAAGGGATTAAAGAAAAGGCCAGAGCCAGGTGTGGGGTGCATGCCTTTAATCCCAGCATTGAGAGGGCAGAGGTTGGCAGATCTCTGACTTTGAGGCTAGCCTGGTCTCCAGAGCAAGTACTGGAACAGCCAAGCTTAGGCAGTGAAGGAAACTATCGAAAACAGAAAGCTGATAAAGATGTAATTGTATGAGGGGGCTATGTTCTAGCCCCAGTAAGCAGAAGAACTTGGCAGCTTTGGCCACATGGTTTTGGCGTCAAGGATAGAAGAAAGAGGCTAGG